>BLSH010005555.1:932815-944538 GCA_018402905.1 Glandirana rugosa | reverse complement strand
AACTGCTTCATATCTTACACCAAGTATATATATATATATATATATATATATATATAAATAATTAACTAATAGTAACAACATTATATACAGTATAATATTGATGATCAAGGAGGTATACTTATCTACCCCTTTCAGGATTTTAACGCTTTCCAAAAAGTTTGAAGCTGTCTGTGCCTGGCGCACTAGTAAAACCCTGTCCTTTGTAATTTGATGGCCACATCCAAATTCTGGAAATGTTTGTGCAATTCCTGATGGAGGTTTTATCAACTCCATGGCTGTGGTGCAGCTTAGGAATTTTCATGTATTTCTATACAGCCTACCCAAGTGGTAGTAATCTTCAGGCCTAAAATGATAAAACATGTAAACAAAAAATGAAAAACAATGTAACAAAATTGCTCCAGGACTCAAGTGGACCCCTTCATAACACACTGCCATTGTGGAAGGGAGAGGTTGGCAGGAGGATGGTGGAGGGGGTGGAAAATGCACCTTTGTCTGTGTAGATAAAAATCATGGCACTGGCCCTGTCTGTGTGCAGAAAAGTATACAGGTGATACTCGAAAAATTAGAATATCCTGCAAAAGTTAATTTATTTCAGTAATGCAACTTAAAAGATGAAACTAATATATGAGATAGACTCATTACATGCAAAGCAAGATAGTTCAAGCCGTGATTTGTCATAATTGTGATGATTATGGCTTACAGCTCATGAAAACCTCAAATCCAAAATCTCCGAAAATTAGAATATTACATGCAATCAATAAAACAAGGATTGTACATAGAACAATATCAGACCTCTGCAAAGTATAAGTATGCATATGTACTCAGTACTTGGTTTGGGCCCCTTTTGCAGCAATTACTGCCTCAATGCGGCGTGGCGTGGAAGCTATCAGCCTGTGGCACTGCTGAGGTGTTATGGAAGACCAGGATGCTTCAATAGCGGCCTTCAGCTCTTCTGCATTGTTGGGTCTCATGTCTCTCATCTTTCTCTTGGCAATGCCCCATAGATTCTCTATGGGGCTCAGGTCAGGCGAGTTTGCTGGCAAATCAAGCACAGTAATCCCACGGTCATTGAACCAGGTTTTGGTGCTTTGGCAGTGTGGGCAGGTGCCAAGTCCTGCTGGAAAATGAAGTCAGCATCCCCATAGAGCTCATCTGCGGAAAGAAGCATGAAGTGCTCCAAAATCTCCTGGTAGACAGCTGCGTTGACCCTGAACTTAATGAAGCACAGTGGACCAACACCAGCAGATGACATGGCTCCCCAAATCAACACAGACTGTGGAAACTTCACACTGGACTTCAAGCATCTTGCAGTGTGTACCTCTCCATTCTTCCTCCATACTCTGGGTCCTTGGTTTCCAAATGAGATGCAAAATTTGCTCTCATCAGAAGAGAGGACTTTGGACCACTGAGTTACAGACCAGGTCTGTTTCTCTTTAGCCCAGGTAAGACGCTTCTGATGTTGTTTGTTGTTTAGGAGCGGCTTGACAAGAGGAATACGACATTTGAAGCCCATGTCCAGGATCTGTGTGTGGTGGCTCTTGATGCACTGACTCCAGCCTCAATCCACTCCTTGTGAAAGTCCCCAACAACTTTGAATGGCCTTTTCCTGATAATCCTCTCCAGGCTGCGGTCATCCCTGCTGCTTGTGCATCTTTTCCTTCCACATTTTGCCATTCCACATTCTATTAATGTGCTTTGATACAGATGAAACCATATACCTGTTCTTCTCTATGCTGTAGTTTCACACACTCTTTGCAGATGTGTGCAGAACAGATGTTCAGTTATTAGCGGCTATATTTAAAGTGACACATAGACTTTGCAGATGTGTGCAGAACAGATGTTCAGTTATTAGCGGCTATATTAAAAGTGACACACACACATTGCAGATGTGTGCAGAACAGTTGTTCAGTTGTTAGCGGCTATATTTAAAGTGACACACAGACTTTACAGATGTGTGCAGAACAGATGTTCATTTATTAGCGGCTATATTAAAAGTGACACACACACACATTCCAGATGTGTGCAGAACAGATATTCAGTTATTAGCGGCTATATTTAAAGTGACACACAGACTTTACAGATGTGTGCAGAACAGATGTTCAGTTATTAGCGGCTATATTAAAAGTGACACACAGACTTTACAGATATGTGCAGAACAGATGTTCAGTTATTAGCGGCTATATTGAAAGTGACACACGGACTTTACAGATGTGTGCAGAACAGATGTTCAGTTATTAGAGGCTATATTAAAAATGACACACAGACTTTACAGATGTGTGCAGAACAGATGTTCAGTTATTAGCGGCTATATTAAAAGTGACACACAGATTTTACAGATGTGTGCAGAACAGATGTTCAGTTATTAGCGGCTATATTAAAAGTGACACACAGACTTTACAGATGTGTGCAGAACAGATGTTCAGTTATTCCCGGCTATATTCAAAGTGACACACAGACTTTACAGATGTGTGCAGAACAGATGTTCAGTTATTCACAGTTATATTTAAAGTGACACACACAGTTTCCAGATGTTTGCAGAAGAGTGATATGGGTTCTCCCAGCTTATTTATACTTTTTTGACACAGTTTGAAGATGATTTTAGAACAGTTATATGGCCTCTACCGTTAATTAATACTTTTCAGACCCAGTTTGAAGATGATCCACATTCACCTCCATTTTTGCTTTTTTATGTTTTTATTTTTTGAAATATTTAAAGTTATTTCCCTGTCCCCATTTCTTTGTAGGTCACTTGTCCCACCCTTACCCCATTTTCCCTCCTTTTGCAGACCTCTAGGACTTTCCAGGACTATTTTACAGCCATTTATGTGCCTAAAAGTTCGGGTCCCCATTGATTTCAATGGGGTTCGGGGTCCGGGACAAAGTTTGGGTTCTGTCCGGATCCGAACCCGGACTTTGTCCCGAAGTTCAGCCGAACCAGCAGAACCCGGACTTCTAGAAGTTCGCTCAACTCTATTTGCGTTCTAATATCATCTCATACTGCATTAGAGACAGGCTCCTGGTGCTGTGAGGGAAAGATTAGCGTTCTGATATCTTCTCATACTGCATTAGGGACAGGTTCCTGTCGGTGCTGTGAGGGACAGATTATTGTTCTAAAATCATCTCATACTGGTGTAGGGAGAGGTTCCTGTCGGCGCTTTGAGGGACAGATTATCGTTCTAAAATCATCTCATACTGCAGTAGGGACAGGTTCCTGGCGGTGCTGTGAGGGACAGATTATCATTCTAAAATCATCTCATACTGGAGTAGGGACAGGTTCCTGTCGGTGCTGTGAGGGACAGACTATCGTTCTAAAATCATCTCATACTGCAGTAGTGACAGGTTTCTGTCAGTGCTGTGAGGGACAGCTTATCGTTCTAAAATCATGCCATACTGCAGTAGGGACAGGTTCCTGTCGGTGCTGTGAGGGACAGATTATGGTTCTAAAATCATCTCATACTGCAGTAGGGACAGGTTCCTGTCAGTGCTGTGAGGGACAGATTATCGTTCTAAAATCATCTCATACTGCAGTAGGGACAGGTTCCTGGAGGTGCTGTGAGGGACAGGTTATCGTTCTAAAATCTTCTCATACTGGAGTAGGGACAGGTTCCTGTCAGTGCTGTGAGGGACAGATTATCGTTCTAAAATCATCTCCTACTGCAGTAGGGACAGGTTCCTGGAGGTGCTGTGAGGGACAGGTTATCGTTCTAAAATCATCTCATACTGCAGTAGGGACAAGTTCCTGTCGGTGATTTGAGGGACAGATTATCGTTCTAAAATAATCTCATACGGGAGTAGGGACAGGTTGCAGGCGGTGCTTTGAGGGACAGATTATCGTTCTAAAATCATCTCATACTGCAGTAGCGACAGGTTCCTGTCGGTGCTGTGGGGGACAGATTATCATTCTAAAATCATCTCATACTGCAGTAGGGACAGTTTCCTGTAAGTCAGTGGTTCTCAACTCTTATCCTTGGGACCCACCAACAGGCCAGGTTTGCAAGATAACTGAAATACATCACAGGTGATATAATTTGCTGCTCAGTGACTGCAGTATTCTGGTCTGCATCTCCCCAAGGTAATACTAAAATCTGGCCTGTTGGAGGGTCCTGAGGACCGGAGTTGAGAACCACTGCTGTAAGTGCTGTGAGGGACAGATTATTGTTCTAAAATCATCTCATACTGCAGTAGGGACAGGTTCCTGACAGTGCTGTGAGGGACAGATTATAGGTCTAAAATTATCTCAAACTGGTGTAGGGAGAGGTTCCTGTCGGTGTTGTGAGAGACAGATTATCGTTCTAAAATCATCTCATACTGGAGTAGGGACAGGTTCCTAGCGGTGCTATGAGGGACAGATTATCTTTCTAAAATCATCTGATACTGCAGTAGGGACAGGTTCCTTTCGGTGCTGTGAGGGACAGATTATCGTTCTAAAATCATCTCATACTTGAGTAGGGGAAGGTTCCTGGCGGTGCTGTGAGGGACAGATTATCATTCTAAAATCATCTCATACTGCACTAGGGACAGGTTCCTGGTGGTGCTGTGAGGGACAGATTATTGTTCTAAAATCATCTCATACTGGTGTAGAGAGAGGTTCCTGTCGGTGCTGTGAGAGACAGATTATCATTCTAAAATCATCTCATACTGCAGTAGGGACAGGTTCCTGGCGGTCCTGTGAGGGACAGATTATCGTTCTAAAATCATCTCATACTGCATTAGGGAGAGGTTCCTGTTGGTGCTGTGAGGGACAGATTATCGTTCTAAAATCATCTCATACTGCAGTAGGGAGAGGTTCCTGTCGGTGCTGTGAGGGACAGATTATCGTTCTAAAATCATCTCATATTGCAGTAGGGACAGGTTCCTGTCGGTGCTGTGAGGGACAGATTATTGTTCTATAATCATCTCATACTGCAGTAGGGACAGGTTACTGTTTGTGCGGTGAGGGACAAATTAGCGTTCTAAAATCATCTCATACTGCAGTAGGGACAGGTTCCTGTCGGTGCTGTGAGGGACAGATTATCGTTCTAAAATCATCTCATAATGCAGTAGGGACAGGTTCCTGTCATGCTGTGAGGGACAGATTAGCATTCTAAAATCATCTCATACTGGTGTAGGGAGAGGTTTCTGTTGCTGGTGTGAGCGGTGCATTTCTTGCACAAAAATAAAAAGTGCGTCTACATGTTGTTTTAAAAAAAAAAGAATAATAATTTTCTTTTTTTTTTTTTTAGTATTTATAAATAGTGGTACATAGTACATTTGTACCTTGCTGTGTATTTCTTTACATTGCTGGTTTAATAAAAATCATCTCATACTGCAGTAGGGACAGGTTCCTGTAAGTCAGTGGTTCTCAACTCTTATCCTCGGGACCCACCAACAGGCCAGGTTTGCAAGATAACTGAAATACATCACAGGTGATATAACTTGCTGCTCAGTGACTGCAGTATTCTAGTCTGCATCTCCCCAAGGTAATACTTAAAATCTGGCCTGTTGGTGGGTCCTGAGGACCGGAGTTGAGAACCACTGCTGTAAGAGGGACAGATTATCATTCTAAAATCATCTCATACTGCACTAGGGACAGGTTCCTGGTGGTGCTGTGAGGGACAGATTATTGTTCTAAAATCATCTCATACTGGTGTAGAGAGAGGTTCCTGTCGGTGCTGTGAGGGACAGATTATCATTCTAAAATCATCTCATACTGCAGTAGGGACAGGTTCCTGGCGGTGCTGTGAGGGACAGATTATCGTTCTAAAATCATCTCATACTGCATTAGGGAGAGGTTCCTGTCGGTACTGTGAGGGACAGATTATCGTTCTAAAATCATCTCATATTGCAGTAGGGAGAGGTTCCTGTCGGTGCTGTGAGGGACAGATTATCGTTCTAAAATCATCTCATATTGCAGTAGGGACAGGTTCCTGTCGGTGCTGTGAGGGACAAATTATTGTTCTATAATCATCTCATACTGCAGTAGGGACAGGTTACTGTTTGTGCGGTGAGGGACAAATTAGAGTTCTAAAATCATCTCATATTGCAGTAGGGACAGGTTCCTGTCGGTGCTGTGAGTGACAGATTATTGTTCTAAAATCATCTCATACTGGTCTCGAGAGAGGTTCCTGTCGGTGCTGTGAGGGACAGATTAGCGTTCTAAAATCATTTCATACTGCAGTAGGGACAGGTTCCTGTCGGTGCTGTGAGGGACAGATTATCGTTCTAAAATCATCTCATAATGCAGTAGGGACAGGTTCCTGTCATGCTGTGAGGGACAGATTAGCGTTCTAAAATCATCTCATACTGGTGTAGGGAGAGGTTCCTGTTGCTGGTGTGAGCGGTGCATTTCTTGCACAAAAATAACAAGTGCGTCTACATTGTTGTTTTAAAAAAAAAAAAGAATAATAATTTTTTTTTTTTTTAGTATTTATAAATAGTGGTACATAGTACATTTATACCTTGCCGTGTATTTCTTTACATTGCTGGTTTAAAAAAAAAGAATAATAATTTATTATTCTTTTTGTTTATTATTAATAAATAGTGCTACATAGTACATTTGCGTCCAGAATGAGGAGAGCATCAAAAAAGGGATGTGGTCGTGGTCGTGGTGCTGCTAGTGTTGGTTGTGTTGGTGAAGTTCCTGTTGCAAGGAGAGGACGTGGTCGATTTGTGCCAGCTACATGCACAAGTGAAACACCTTCCTCAGGTGCGAGTAGCCGACAGAACCTTCAACGTTATATGGTAGGCCCGAATGCCGCTCAATGAATGGTGAGGCCAGAACAAGTACAGGCGATAGTAGATTGGGTGGCTGACAATGCCTCCAGTTCCTTCACATTGTCTCCCACCCGGCCCTTTGATGAAAGCTCAGAGTTGGCACCTGAACCCCATGGCCATCTGTCTTTCACCTCAGCCCCTTGCAAGTCAGCCAAGCAGTCTGAGCCCCAAGTCATGCAGCAGTCTCTTCTGCTTTTTGATAACTCTGCTAGTGTGTTTTCCATGGGCCATCCACATAGCACTGCCCCAGAAGTGGAAGACATTGAGTGCACCGATGCCCAACCACTTCTGTTTCAGGATGAGGACACAGAAACACCACTGCAGCATGTCTCTGATGATGACGGAACACAGGTGCCAACTTTCCACAGTGTGCAGACTGACGAGGAGGGCAGTGGTGTAGGGTGGGTGGAAGATGATGTGGAGGATGATGAGGTCCTAGACCCCACATGGAGTCAAGGTCATGCGAGTGACATGTGCAGTTTGGAGGAAGAGGTGGTGGTCGCACAGAGGCACCAGCACAGCAAAAGAGGAAGCAGGTTGCAAAAGCGGAGCGACCATCCCCTAGATAGTACGCCTGCTACTACCCACTGCACCCAGGGACCTAGCACACCAAAGGCAACTCAAAGGAGTTCCCCGGTGTGGCAGTTCTTCAGACAATGTGCTGACAACAAGACAGGAGTGGTTTGCACGCTGTGCAATCAGAGCCTGAAGTGAGGCATACATTTTCTAAACCTGAGCACAACCTGCATGACCACACATCTACATGCAAAGCATGAGCTGCAGTGGAATAAGCACCTCAAAATCCATGAAAGGTCTCGGCCTCCTCCTGCTTCCTCTGCTGCTGCTGCCTCAGCCTCTTCCTCCACCTCTACAGTGCCAGTGTCACCTGCCACCCAGCAAACAGACAATGTGACAGCAACAATACCATGTCCACCACCGTCCCCAAGCATTTCCACGCGGTCCCATGGAAGCTTACAGCTGTCCATCTCCCAAACACTGGAGAGAAAGAGGAAGTACCCCCCTACCCACCCGCGATCCCTGGCCCTGAATGCCAGCATTTCAAAATTCCTGGCCTTTGAAAAGTGGCCATTCCGTCTGGTGGACACATACAGTTTTAAAAACCTGATGGCGGTGGCTGTCCCACAGTACATGGTTCCCAGCCGCCACTACTTTTCCAGGCGAGCCATCCCTTCCCTGCACAAACAAGTCAGGGACAAGATCAAGTGTGCACTGTACAATGTCATCTGTGTCAAGGTCCACATAACCACTGATACGTGAACCAGTAAGCACGGGCAGGGACACTATATCTCGCTAACTGCACACTGGGCAAATGTAGTGGTGGGTGTGCCTGAGACGGCTAGCAGTTTGGCGCATGTTCTTCCACCACCGAGGATTGCAAGGCATTTCTCTTTGCCTCCTTTTGCCTCCTCCTCCTACTCCACTTCCTCCTCCTCTACCACCTCCTCATCCGGTCAGCGTAACACCTTCACCACCAACTTCAGCACATCCAGGGCTAAATGACAGCAGGCTGTTTTAAAACTGATATGCTTGAGGGATAAACCCCACACTGCGCTGCAGCTGTGGACGGGCATTGAACAACAGACCAATGAGTGGTTGTTGCCACTGAGCCTCAAGTCCGGCCTGGTGGTGTTCGATAATGGGCAAAATCTCGTAGCAGCTCTGGGCCTAGCCGGTTTGACGCACATCCTTTGCCTGGTACATGTGCTGAATTTGGTGGTGCAGAAATTTCTAAAAAATTACCAGGATATGTCAGAGCTGCTACAGAAAGTGCGGGCCGTCTGTGCCTCATTCTCCTCATTCTCACCATGCTGCTGCTCGCCTGTCTGCGCTGCATCAGAACTTCGGCCTTCCCGCTCACCGCCTCCTATGCGACATGCCCACAAGGTGGAATTCCACCTTGCACATGCTGGAGAGACTGTGCGAGCAGCAGCAGGCAATAGTGAAGTTTCAGCTGCAGCACGCACGGATCAATCGCTCTGCGGAACAGCACCACTTCACCACCAACGAGTGGGCCTCCATGCGAGACCTATGTACCATATTGCGGTGTTTCGAGTACTCCACCAACATGGCCAGTGCCAATGACACTGTTCTCAGCATTACTATCCCACTTCTATGTCTCCTTGAAAAATCACATCGGGTGATGATGGAAGAGGATGTGGCACAGGAGGAAGAAGAGGAGGCAGAGGGGTCATTTCCATGGTTATCAGGCCAGTCATTCACAAGTGGCTCGGACGGTGGGTTCCTGCACCAGCATAGGCCAGTTAAAATTTTTTCAAGCCAGGGCACAGTTCTGGAGGATGAGGAGGACGAGGATGATGAGGAGGAGGAACCGTGTTCACAGCAGGGTGGCACCCCACGCAGCTCGTGGGCATTACTGGAGCGTGGCTGGGGGGATACGGAGGACACAGATGATACACCTCCCACAGAGGACAGCTTGTGTTTGCCTCTGGGCAGCCTGGCACACTTCACCACCAACGAGTGGACCTCCATGTGAGACCTGTGTACCATATTGCGGTGTTTCGAGTACTCCACCAACATGGCCAGTGCCGATGACGCCGTTCTCAGCGTTACTATACCACTTCAATGTCTCCTTGAAAAAACACTTTGGGCGATGATGGAAGAAGGTGTGGCACAGGAGGAGGAGGAAGAGGGGTTATTTCCACGGTTATCAGGTCAGTAATTCACAAGTGGCTTGGGGGGTGGGTACCTGCACCAGCATAGGCCAGGTAAAAAAAATTCAAGCCAGGGCACAGTTCTGGAGGATGAGGAGGACGAGGATGATGAGGAGGAGGAGGAACCGTGTTCACAGCAGGGTGGCGCCCAAAACAGCTCGTGGGCATCACTGGAGCATTGTTTGGGGGGATACAGATGACACACCTCCCACAGAAGACAGCATGTCTTTGCCTCTGGGCAGCCTGGCACTCATGAGCGACTACATACTGCAGTGCCTGCTCAACGACAGCCGAGCTGCCCACATTTTAAGTTGTGCTGATTACTGGGTGGCCACCCTGCTGGATCCCTGTTACAAGGACAACGTGCCATCCTTAATTCCCTCACTGGAGCATGATTGGAAGACGCGCGACTACAAGTGCACGCTGGTAGATGCGCTGCTGAGGGTATTCCCAAATGACACCGGGGGTTCAGTGGCAGCACAAGGCAAAGGCAGAGGAGGAGGAAGAGGTCACCAACGCAGCTGTTGCACCGCCAGCACCTCAGAAGGCAGGGTTAGTATGGCCTAAATGTGGAAAAGCTTTGTCAGCAGCACACCACAACAAACAGCACCACCAGCTGATAGGCAACGTCTTAGCAGGAGGCAGCATTTCCGCAACATGGTGGAACAGTATGTGTGCACACGCCTACAGTACTGACTGATGGGTCTGCCCCATTCAACTTCTGGGTCTCCAAATTGGGCACATGGCCTGAGCTTGCCCTTTATGCCTTGGAGGTGCTGGCCTTCCCTGCAGCCAGTGTATTGTCTGAACGTGTGTTTAGCACGGCAGGGGGCATTATTACAGAGAAGCGCAGCCGCCTGTCCACAGCCAACGTGGAGAAGCTAACGTTTATTAAAATTAACCAGGCATGGATCCCACAAGACTTGTCTGTACCTTGTGCAGAATAGACATTTAGACCAGCCTCACACAGCTATTGGTGTTCTTTTTTTTTTTGAATATGTCTCAATATTTTGGGGGCTACCCCAATTAGAAAAAAAAAACAAACAAAAAACAGTGTTGGCTACCTCCTCCTCCTCCACCGCCACTTCCGCCTACACCGCCACGGTCACTGCCTCCTCAACCTCTAGGCTCCTACTCCACATCCACATCCTCCACCAATTTTTTTTTTTTATGTGATTTTAAGTTATTTCCCTATCCACATTTGTTTGCAGTGCACTTGTCCTACTCTTACACCATTTTGCTTCCTTTTGCAGCTCTTTAGTCCTTTCCAGGACTTTTTTAGAGCCATTTTTGTGCCCAAAAGTTCGGGTCGCCATTGACTTCAATGAGGTTCGGGGTCTGGGGTCAAGTTTGGGTCAAGTTCGTGAAGTTCAGATGAACCCAAATATCCAGGTGTCCGCTCAACTCTACTTACATACAGTTCTTGAGAAACTCCCTGGAAAATTGCACGCTGAAAATGGTAAAGCAAAGGTCTCCTTAATGCACATTTTGTGGGTACAAGGACTATGGCCCATATGTATGTGTACAGTATATAGACTCAGTTTCTAATAAACTAAATCTATATATGCTCCTCCCACCCTCTGTTCATCACAATACACTGTGTGCTACATCTTGCTTATTGTTCTACTGCTCTGTTTTGCCCTTGTTCTTTCACAATTCTATCAATGTACCTGGTGTCTTACCTTTCATTTTTCTTCTTATGTTGCCTCAGTGTGCAGACTGACTAGGAGGGCAGTGGTGAAGGGTGGGTGGAAGATAATGTGGAGGATGATGAGGTCCTAGACCCCACATGGAATGAGGGTCATGCGAGTGACGTGTGGAGTTTGGAGGAAGAGGTGGTGGTCGCACAGAGGCACCAGCACAGCAAAAGAGGAAGCAGGTTGCAAAAGCGGAGCGAGCGTCCCCTAGACAGTAGGCCTGCTACTAGCCACCGCACCCAGGGACCTAGCACACCAAAGGCAGCTCAAAGGCGTTCCCCCGCGTGGCAGTTCTTCAGACAATGTGCTGACGACAAGACACGAGTGGTTTGCAAGCTGTGCAATGATAGCTTGAACCGGGGCATAAATGTTCTCAACCTGAGCACAACCCCCATGACCAGGCACCTAAATTCAAGGCACAAGCTGCATTGGAATAATTACCTCAAAATCCAAGAAAGGTCTCGGCCTCCTCCTGCTTCCTCTTCTGCTGCTGCCTCAGCCTCTTCCTCCACCTCTACAGTGACAGCGTCACCTGCCACCCAGCAAACAGATGATATGACAGCAACGCCACCATGTCCGC
>BLSH010005555.1:919847-930377 GCA_018402905.1 Glandirana rugosa | reverse complement strand
ACTCAGAATCCTCTCGTCAAAGACAACTCACAACTCCCGTTTTAGGTCTGACTCCCCCTGGTTCTTCCAAAAATAATTACTCCGCCAGTGTGTCAACCAGTTTCTGGTCCGTAAGTTCCTCAAACCTCCTTTTCCTTTCGTTCCTCTACTCCGTATCCAACAATTATATAGACAAGTACTGGACATATCCAACATGTTCTGAAGACATATCGAGTTTAGGGTACTTAATACGACCTTTCATTTCTTATCGACATTGGTCTCAGTCCTGTTCCAGTAGGACACGGGTCCCACTTCTACAGTTTCCGTGCGATCGTTCGGGTTCCGTCCGGACCCGGACCCGGACTTTGTCCCGAAGTTCGGACGGACCAGCAGAACCCGAACTTCCAGAGGTTCGCTCAACTCTATTCCTAATCAATGCAGGTAAATTGATGTCTCTGGGGCATTTCTGGTCCAACTGAAACTTAATTGGCAGTCCAAGAGCTGTGCAGTGACACTGAGTCAAGCACACTGGGAAGACGGACACAGTTTGACATCTTCACCCTGGGCACAGGATGACCTTGTCCTGACTCTGGTTACAGCTATTCTTTACTTTCCAGCATAATTCATGGGATTTGAGCTATACAGAAGTCTTGTACAACCTATACAGGTCATGAACAGATATATTAACAACCTATGCCTCATCTCCTTGCTTTCCTTTTCCTCCAAACTCCTTGAATGCCTGGTCTTTGACCAACTGTGTGACCGCCTCATTAATAAAAACCTTCTTGGTCCCCCTCAGTCTGGATTTTGCCCTCAACACTCAACAGAAACTGCTCTCCTAAGACTCACAAACAATTTACTAACATTAAAAAACAATGGACACTATTCTGTACTTCTACTTCTTGACCTTTCGGCTGCTTTTGATATGGTTGACCACACCCTCCTCCACAAAAAAGTTACTCCTTTAGTCTTCATGACTATGCTCTTCATTGGTTCTCAACCTACTTATCCCACCGCAACTTCAGTGTCACTTACAACTCTCCTTCCTCCTCTCCTCTTCCTTTCTCCATTGGGGTTCCCCAAGGTTTTGTTCTTGGACCTCTCCTATTCTCAATCTACACCTCCTCCCTGGGTCAGCTGATAGCCTCTCATGGCTTTCAATATCATTTTTATGCTGATGACACCCAAATATATCTCCCTACACCTCAGCTCACAACAGTCGCTTCACGCATCACTAATTTATTGGTTGACATATCAGTCTGGATGCGCACCACTTCCTCAAACTCAACCTGTCCAAAACCAAGCTCATAATATTTCCTCCCTCATGTGCCCCTTCCCCTGACTTCTCTGTCAAGATCAATGGCACAATCATCAACCCATGCCCACATGCCAGCGTGCTAGGTGTAATCCTGAACTCTGAACATTCCTTTCAGCCACACATCTAATCACTTTCCAAAGCCATCCTTACCTCCACAACATCTCCAAAATATGCCCCTTCCTAACCAATGACACCATCATGCTCCTAATCCACTCTCTGGTTATCTCTCACCTTGACTACTGCAACTCCCTACTCATTAGCTTACCTTTACATAGGGGAAAAGGAAATAAATGGGGGAAGAAAATTGGGACTTTAAATGAAGCCATGGCCTGGTAAGGCCGTCCGCTTCCATCCCTGCCTTGCAAAGAAAACAAATTTTGCAGTGTTGCAAGATTTGGGAAGAGGGGAGTGGGACTTTGATTGAAGCACACGAGGGATACACAATAAACCGATGGACTGGTAGATGTTTTTCACGTTGTCAATGGCTGATCCTATATTTAATCTTTTTTTAGACACACCACAAGCCTGCTCCTGACGAGTGGCTCAAAGCCATGAAATGTACGTAGAGCTAAAAGCTGCCGTGGGTTCAACTTTCTATGCATTTTATACAACCAATTTCAATTGGAACAATGAGGTCCTTGGCCACGCAGACCTGTCTGTGTATATATATCTACCAGTCTGTATATTAAATACCTGATGGATGGGGGCAATGTACTGAGCTTACCACATTTATATCCATTGTTATGAATTTGTATTATCGTTTATGATTTATATTTTATCATGTAATGTTTGTGATTATATGCATCAGTATATATATATTTATATCCACAAATTACATTTCTGTGAACATCTCCATCAGTTTATTGTGTATCCCTCGTGTCCTTCAATCAAAGTCCCACTCCCCTCTTCCCAAATCTTGCAACACTGCAAAATTTGTTTCCTTTACAAGGCAGGGATGGAAGTGGACGGCCTTACCAGGCCATGGCTTCATTTAAAGTCCCAATTTTCTTCCCCCATTTATTTCCTTTTCCCCTTTATATTCAATAGGGATGGAAGCACACGCAGGGTCTACATTTTTTAAATCCTATACACAGTGCTGCCCGTTATTGGCCAATGGTACCTCCCCTAGTGTAACTGTTTACATAGCCAATGTTTTCACTGGAGTTATTTGTATATAACCTATCCTTTCCACTGCTATCTGTTGCTGCTCTTGCACCTTTAGTGGTGTGAGCTATTGGGCCCTTGGGCTCACCCTGGAATCTCTCGGTCCAGGAGCTGCGATGTGCACTGGCGGCTCCCTCCACCTCCATGTACCGATTGTCGCACGGGGGGGTCCATCGTCACTCTGCATCGACGCCACGTCACCCATGCTTTCTGTTCGGCGTCCTTTTTGTGATGCTGTACCAGCTAGGTCAACCACGCTCGCGGACGCTGTGGGCGGGTGGGATGCTGTGCACCGGGCGGTCCACCGCTCGGCGCCTCCCCGCCCGACTCTTGCTTCCACGTGCGTGACATTAGTGGGTGGGCAGTTGGTGATGCCTATTTAGGTGTCCCCCTTGGTGGATCTTGGCATCCTGCACACAATACACCGACATGCATGTGTTATCATGGATGACCATGCCTCACATTTACAGGTAACATTCACATTCATTTTACTGTCACTTTCCATTCTGATCACCCGTTGGTCTGGTTGTCTGTCTAGCTTTCATCTATTTTTTCCTCCCTAGCCCTTACCTACCTTCCTTCACTCCTTTTCCTCTCTATCCCTCCTCCATTCATCTGGTTTCTTGGATCTCATTCACCTCTCCACTTCACAGGTCTCTGTTCCATATCTTGTGTGCTCTTCAGCTCCCTTCCCTTGATTCAGTTCCACGTCCTTCCTTTCTTTTTTGATCTCCCATGCACACACCCACTCAACAGTTGCTCATTTAACCCAACTCTCCCACAGCACACTATCATCCCATGCTTCTACCATGGGTCTTCCTATCAACAGGATGCCCTCATCCACCTGGGGTGATGCTGACTGTGGGTTGCTGCCATCATGCCCCCTGCCACAGCTCCCGGCCCTGATGGCCCTGGACGGGCCTTTGGCTCAGACGGTGTATCACCATTATATGAGTGTTGTAAGTTGCATGTGCAGTTTGTGGAGGGATTCATACCCCCAATGTTTTTCACGTTGTCAATGGCTGATCCTATACTTAATCTTTTTTTAGACACACCACGAGCCTGCTCCTGACGAGTGGCTCAAAGCCACGAAACGTACGTAGAGCTAAAAGCTGCCGTGGGTTCAACTTTCTATGCATTTTATAAAACCAACTTCAATAGGAACAATGACGTCCTTGGCCACGCCTACCCGAATATAAGCCGAGGCACCTAATTTTACCACAAAAAACTGGAGAAACTTGTTGACTCGAGTATAAGCCTAGGTTGGGAAATGCAGCAGCTACTGGTAAATTTAAAAAATAAAAATAGATACCAATTGCACAGGTATTATAGCCATTACAAGGGTATTATGGCCATTACACATGTATTGTAGCCAGAACACAGGTATTGTAGCCAGAACACAGGTATTGTAGCCAGAACACAGGTATTGTAGCCATTGCACAGTTATTGTAGAAAGAACACAGGTATTGTAGCCATTACACAAGAATTGTAGCCAGAACACAGGCATTGTAGCCAGAACACAGGCTTTGTAGCCAGAACACAGGTATTGTATCCATTGCACAGGTATTGTAGCCATTACACAGGGACTCAGCCATTACACAGAGAATCAGCCATTACACAGGGACTGAGCCTTTACACAGAGAATCAGCCATTACACAGGGACTGAGCCATTACACAGAGAATCAGCCATTGCACAGGGACTAAGCCATTACACAGAGAATCAGCGATTACACAGGGAGCACAGTACCTTCTCTCCTCTCCTCATCGGAGTCAGCCACTCCAGACCCGCCCCATCCCACAACACAGTGACAAGCCAATCACTGGCAATCACTGTGCACTGTGCAGCCAATCAGTCTATGCATGTGCTCTGTTCAGCGCACATGCATAGACTTTTCAGACCACCCATAGAGGCTTCAGGCTCCCACAGATGAGATGCTGTGGGGCACTGACTTGAGTATAAGCCGAGGGGGGCCTTTTTCAGCACAAAAAATGTGCTGAAAAACTTGGCTTATACTCCAGTATATACGGTACTTTCACAATATATGAGATAAGGAAGTAGTAGCAAAGAAGCCCATTTGCACAATTCTGCAAAGAAAAAAGAAAAAAAAAAGAGAATGACTTGTTTTGATAATTTTGTCTGAAACCAAAAAGTAAACTATAAATTGTAACATGCCGAATCATTTTGTAAAGGAAGGTTTGTGTCTATTGAAGAAAAAAATCATCTGCTGTCTCGGTGCTAAGCACAGCGGGACATGGCATCTTGGAGAAGCAGATGTGAGCCTGTTCAAGGATAGTGAGTCTCTCTTCAAGGCAGGATACGTATGTACTACTAGTGGAGTATTTCAGTTGTAGTGCTATAGTGTTCCCTTGACATGTTGTTAAACTGGATTTCTCCATAGCGGTGCCAAACCACCCCCTATGACTGCGGTTAGGAATGTCACTGAAGAGAGATAATGGTGCCAAGCACTTCACATGAATCCTATACTCCTGTGTAAATGACTTAAGCTGTGTGTTTCATCAACTAGTGCATTTTACAGTCATGTAGGTGCTTCCATTAAAGAAATATTGTTGAATGGGTGTTAAGTAACTCGTTGGGGTGTCATTCAAAATGAATGGCACTGCAGTCTGTGAATACAAATCACATTCGTCCTTGGGGATGTGAACCCAGCCTTAGAGAAAACATAATTAAGTCAAATAATATTAATACTATATCATTTAGGTATCTGCCCACATAAGACCGGAATCAGAAAAAAGATACAGGTTCAAAGCTTTATTTAAAACTTATAACTAAGTTTTTTTATAGCAAAGCTGGTGAAGCAGAACTGATATTTAATACCATAAAATTATTCTTAGCTCTCGTGTGACTAGCTCTGCTAAAATAAGAATAGTTGTTACTGTGTAGTAGAAAAATATTTTACACTTGTTCTGATACAAGAGTATTACAAATTATATACAGTCAAGATATCAAAAAAAATATATTCGAATTTTATGAGAACACATCGATACTAATATTTTTCTCAAAATACCAGTATTTTTTGTATTGTGAAATTGGCTGCACCACATATTACAAACCCGCCAGAAAAAAAAAGGCTTGCACGGATAAAAGAAAAATTATTTCTTGTGTGCTATTTTTGACTGGGAAAAATAATCTACTGCTTTCCACCTATAAGGGTATCCATTTCTGGCGAAGAATTCCCCGCCCTAGTGCCCATTGAACTACAGTGTTCTTTTAGTGATGTTGTCTGACTAGATTTCTCCATAGCGAGGACAAACTTCCCCCTATGCCTGTGTAGCAGGTAAGACTTGCATTGAAGGGAAATAAGTGTGCTAAGCATTTCACAGGGCACTCCAACTCCTGTGTAATTGGCTGAAGCTGTGTGTTTGATCAGCTTGTGTATTATACAGCCATTTATAGGATTTTGGTAAAGAAATATTCTAGAGAAGCAAATATGCATGCTATCAAGCCTGGTGACTGGGTGCTGACTAGGTGCTAAGTTTGGTAGTGAATCTATGCAAAGTGCTCCTGTCTGTCTGGAAATCTGAAAAAAAAACACAGACACATTCAGGAAACCAGTTTTTGTGTTAACCCTGTGTACACAACACTCGCTTTATACCTGGATCTCATTTCCCCAGAGCAGTAATGCATATATGTTAGCATGCATTATGTAAAACAACTGCTAATACACCAAAGTGAAGCCAAAACATCATCTCACCCATTTTTGGGAAAGCAACACGTGCAAAGAATAGTAGTGCATTGCCATGTGTTGTGGTGTGCTGAAGTGCAAGTGCTTTGGCTAATGTAATGTGATGGAGCAGGGGGCTGTGATGTGAAAGGGACTGTGATGTAAAGGAGGAGGGCACCAATGTGAAGGGAGAGGGCACTTATGTAAAGAGGAGAAGGGGACTGTGATGTAAAGGGGATTGGAACACTGATGTGAATGGGTGACAGAGGACACTGATGTAAAGGGGATGGCCATGATGTACATTATAAGAGAAGGGACTGTGATGTGAAGGGGGAATGAAGACACTACTATAAAAAGGGGGCTGATGTAAAGAGCGGAATGTGATGTAAAAGTAGGGGAGGGGGCTGTGATGTAAAGGGGGACTGAAGACGCTGATGTAAAGGGGGGCTGTAAAAGGAATTAAATATAAAGTGGGGATGGTGTGATGTAAAGAGAAGGCTGTGATGTTAAGGGGAAGCTGTGATGCCAAATGGACTGTGATATCGTGGAGTGGGCTGTGATGTGGACTGAAGACACTGCTGTAAAAGGGAGGATATTGTGATGTAAAAAGTGATATGATGTAGGAGGGAGGGGGTTGTGATGTGAAGAGGTTCTTTGAAGTAAAGGAGGATGGAATGGGATGTGAATGATAGGATTGAGGCCACTGATGTAAAGGGGAGGAAGGGGACTGTGATGTAAAGGAGGTTATGATGAAAAAGGGGAAACCTTGGCCCCTGCTGTAAAGGGAAGAAGTGTGATACAAAGGAAGAAGGGGACTGTGATGTGAAGAGTCATAACAAAAAACAAACAAAAACATAAACTTGGGGCTTTTCCTGGAATTTGTTTTTACTGACCAGACCTCTGTGAGCCTGAATTTTAATACTCATGTTTTAAGAAAATAAGCTGTGTATATCCAAACTAAAATATAAGAGAACAACTATGGTTATGTGTTCTGTTGCCTTTAAAAAGATGTTGGGCCAAAGGGAAACTTTATATACTTTTTTATTCCAATTTACAGCCATCTAGGCAGTTATTAAAAGCCATGATGGTCCAGAAGTAGATCTTCCTTGCAATTTGCTCTTAATGATCTGAAGGTATATAATTTACCATTTTAGTCCAGCTGAGTGAAGAAGGAAAAAATTTAAGTTAGACATTTAGTGGAGCAGGATTGATATTTAATGCTATATAAATACTCTGCTCTTACATGACTTGACTAGCTCTGTTAAAGTAATATAGGTAGCTACTGTATAGTAGACAAATATATTAATCTTGTTCTGAAGAGCCCTACGCATTATATACTTCCAAAATATGCTAAAAATAAAAAGCATTTTGTATTTTATGAGATCACTTTGATACTAATGTTTTTCACTAAATCGATTGCACTCCATATTACAAACCCTGCAAGAAAAAAAAGGTTTGGATTGCACAGATAAAAAAAGAAAATAATTTCTGTTTTCTATTTCTGCCTGGGAAAAGATAATAGAGTACTTTCTGTCTATGCATGAGGGTGTCAAGTTGTACCAAAGTGTCCACCTCCCTAGTGCCCGCTATGCTAAGGAAATTCTGGGGAGGTTAATAGGCTGCTGAAAGAAAGCAGTTACTGATAATCAGGCTCTTAATATCTGCCAGGTAGCATGAACATGGTTTCATATTAATCAAAAATAACAGTTTTTGCAGCTATGGGCTATTTTGATAAATGTAGTCTTTTATGTTTAACAATATGTTTGACCTTGTGATTCCCTCTCTGTTATTTCTTGTGTGGGTGACTTTGATAATTTGTTTCTAGAATCTTTGGAGTAGCTTAAAGCAGAATGATAACAGCAAAACAGGATTCTGGGTTAGCTTTAATAAGTTCATAAGTTTGCTTACTGGCTATTGATCTTGGGATGTGATGCACATGGGTGTTCATATAAAATGCATACATATACCCAGCTCAGAAAATATACAGCTAAGCTAGGCAACCCCCCCAGCCCTGACTGCAGTTGTTTATTACCAAGAAGAACCAGTTCCTTGAAGCTCACCGAAGTTGGCCCCCCTACAATCAGCACAAATAAAAACTCAGGTGTGTTTCTTTAGTGCTACGTTTGTGCTGTTTTGTGCCGTAAAAATTTACATTTGTGCTGCTTTTATTTTTAAGATATTAGCAATTGTTTTTTCCAGACTATGACATCACCCAGCCCCCCTACAACAGCCAAATGACATGAAACTGGGCTGGTTGGTTAGTGCCGCGTTTGTGCTGGTTTGTGCCATTTAAATTTCCGTTCTATCTCTTATCGTTTTTGCGTTATTAATGATTTATTAAAGGTCACCAAAGGTCACTCGGCCCCCCTACAACACACGAAAGACACGAAACTGGGCTTGTTGGTTAGTGCTACGTTTGTGCTGGTTTGTGCTGTTTACATTTCTGATCTATCATGTATAACAATTGTATCACCAGACCAATATAGGAGATACTATGTAGCGCTACATAGTATCTCCTATATTGATCTGGTGATACAATTGTTATACATGTATGAGGGTTTGTTTGTAGCGGCTATTTGAGAAAATATGTGATTGTGATATGAAAACGTCTACAGGTTAATAGCGCTGATTTATTGATCCAGTATTAGGAGGGCGGTATACAGAGTGATCATATTTTGCATTTCTGATCTATCGTTTATCGTTTTTGCTTTATTAATGTTTTATTAAAAGTCACCAAAGGTCATTCAGCCCCCCTACAACACCTGAAAGAAACAAAACCGGGCTCGTTGGTTAGTGCTACGTTTGTGCTTGTTTGTGCCGTTTACATTTCCGTTCTATCTCTTATCATTTTTGCTTTATTAATGATTTATTAAAGGTCACCAAAGGGTCACTCAGCCCCCCTACAGCACCCGAAAGACAGGAAACTGGGCTTGTTGGTTAGTGCTACGTTTATGCTGGTTTGTGCTGTTTAAATTTCCCTTCTATCTTTTATCGTTTTTGTGTTATTAATGATTTATTAAAGGTCACCAAAGGTCACTCAGCCCCCCTACAACACCTGAAAGATACGAAACTGGGCTTGTTGGTTAGTGCTAAGTTTGTGCTGGTTTGTGCTGCTAAAATTTTTATTTGTGCTGCTATGTTTTTAGTTATAACAGTTTATTTTTCTTTTATCAAACCTCACCCACTTTGCCCCCTACAATCAAATAAAGACTCATGTGTGTTTCTTTAGTGCTACTTTTGTGCTGTTTTGTGCTGCAAAAATGTACATTTGTGCTGCTTTTATTTTTAAGATATTAGCAATTGTTTTTTTCAGTCTATGACATCACCCAGCCCCCCTACAACAGCCAAATTACATGAAACCGGGCTGGTAAGTTAGTGCTGTGTTTGTGCTTGTTTGTGCCGTTAACATTTCTGTTCTATCGATTATTGTTTTTGCATTATTAATGATTTATTTTAGGTCACCAAAGGTCAGTCAGCCCCCCTACAACACCCAAAAGACGGAAAACTGGGCTTGTTGGTTAGTGCTACGTTTATGCTGGTTTGTGCTGCTTACATTTTTATTTGTGCTGTTATGGTTTTTTAGTTATAACAGCTTGTTTTTATTTGATAACACTCCACCCACTTTGCACCCCATGTTATTAAATCTTAAAAACAAACATACCATTTGTTAGTGCTACATTTGTGCTTTTTTGAGCCATAAAAAGTAAAATTTGTACTGCTTTTATTTTTAAGATTGTTTTTTCCAGACAATGATTTCACCCCACCCTCCTGTCTTGTACTTGATTAGTGAGCTCTGGCTCGAGGGCTATTGATAGTTAATAATTTTAACAGCACAAACGCAGCACTAACCAACCAATCCAGTTTCATGTGTAGGGGGGCTGAGTGACCTTTAACCACATCAGCCCCGGAAGGATTTCCAGCTTTAGGACCGGAGCACTTTTTTCAATTTTGCACTGCGCTGCTATAACTGGTAATTGCGTGGTCATACAATGATGTACCCAAACAAAATTTGCATCCTTTTTTCCCCACAAATAGAGCTTTCTTTTGGTGTTATTTGTTTACCTCCTGCGCTTTTTATTTTTTTGCGATATAAACGAAAAAAGAACAAAAATTTGGAAAAAAAATGATATTTTCAACTTTTTGTTATTAGAAAAATACAATAAACTACATTTTAGTAATACATTTTTGCCAAAATGCATTCATCCACATGTCTCGGGTAAAAAAAAAAAAGTAAATTAGCATATATTTATTGATTTGCACAAAAGTTATAGCGTCTACAAACTAGGGTACATTTTCTGGAATTTACGCAGCTTTTATTTTATGACTGCTTATCTCATTTCCTGAGGTGGTATAATGGAAGGACAGTAACCCCCCCACAAGAAAAAA
>BLSH010005555.1:908529-919837 GCA_018402905.1 Glandirana rugosa | reverse complement strand
TTTATAAAATAAACCCCAATGGCCCTATTGTGGAAAGTAGACAGCCCAAGGAATTAGCTGAGAGGCATGTTAAGCCCATTGAATATTTTATTTTTTTTGTTATAAGTGATTGAAAAATGACAAAAAAAAGATTACACAAAGTTGTCACTGAAATGATACATTGCTCGAACATACTATGGGTATATGTGGAATTACACCCCAAAATACATTTCCAAAATTTGAGGATAGACTCACAAAAATTCTCACACATGGGGTATCCCCATACTCAGAAGAAGCAGAAGAATGTATTTTGGGGTGTAATTCCACATATACCCATGGCATGTGTGAGCAATATATTATTTCAGTGTCAACTTTGTGTAATTTTTTCAATCACTTATGACAAAAAAATAAAATATTTCATGGACTCAACAATGAGTCTCAGAAAGTAGCTTGGGGTGTCTACTTTCCAAAATGGGTCATTTGGGGGGGGGGGGGGTTGAACTGTCCTGGCATTTTATGCCCAACATCACCCACTCTTTTAACCACTTGAACCACCAAGTCTTTTCTGACACTTTTTGTTTACATGAAAAAATGCTTTTTTTTTGCTAGAAAATTACTTTGAACCCCCAAACAATATATATATGTTTAAAGCAGAGGCCCTACAGATTAAAATAGTGGGTGTTACAATTTTTTTTCACAAAGTACATGCCTAGCAATTTTTCAAACACAATTTTTGGGGAAAAAACGCATTCACCTTTGCGTACGTGTAAGTGGGGACAGGGGTGCATATTTTTTATTATTCATTTTGCTTTTTATTTTATTTTTACACTGTCCATTTCATCTTTTTTTTATCAATTTTATTTTTATCACAGGGATTTGAAATATCCCCTATGATAAAAATAGCTATCACATATTTTTATTTTTAATTTGGGGTGTACTAGACTCTAGATATTTCCTCAGCCCTTAAAGCAACTGACCACACCAATATCAGTGTGATAAGATGCTTTCACAATTTCCCAATGGCGCTGTTTATATCTGTTGAAACCAAAGTCACAAAATGCTCATAGCCTCCGGTTTCTTAGGCCATGGAGATGACTAGAGCCAATCTAGTTTTCCATCAGCTCTATTGTTAGCTGGCGGAACCACCGGCTGCATTCTCTCATTACCCGGTAGGAGAGGAGAGCCTGAGAAGACCAGCAACATACTAGTACGTCGCTGGTCCTTGAGGGGCATATGTCCACCATTAGAAAACCACCCTTCATCCACCCACTTCTAATGGTGGGCATAGCCCCTTTTAAAAATATATACCGGAGCATAGGAGCAATCCACCCAATTCCCACCCCTGCCCCTATGCTCTGGTATATATGCTATGTTTTAACTGTGGTGGTGGAGTCACCTCCAACAACGCTGGAGTCACTGCTTTACGTATGGTGGAAGCAAACGCTGTTGCTGTCATCATAAATAAATCAGCGCTGCAGCTGAATGGTGTAAATGAAAAACAATAAACAATTAATAAAACACAGTAACATAGAAAAATTACATTCCTGCTAAGAAGAAAAAAATCATAAAACATTACAGAAACACATTATAAAAACATTACATACCTGCAAAAAATGATAAAAAACAGTAACAAAACATTACAGGTATGCATAAAAAATATTAACAAGAGAGAGAGAGTAATAGAAAGAGAATAGAGAGAAAGCAGAGATAGAAAAACAAGAAACGTACAACTTTTTTTGGCTTTTATTATTTTATATATTTTGTGTGGTTTTTATAGCTTTTTAAAAAAATTTCGTGGCTTTAAAATTCTTTATTTATTTATTTTTTTGGTACACCTTTTTTTTTGTAACAAAACTCTAACATTAAACTGGTTCCAGGTTTGGGTCTCTAAGAATGCGTAGGCATTTTTGGAGACCCTGTGAAAGTGTGCCTAATCATTGTGTCATGTTGTACCGTACGCTAATATTCCACTAGCATATGGTAGTGTTCGAAACAGTCTCTGATGCAGAGACCAGGCTCGTCAGGACAGGAGGGACAGGTGTCACACCTGCATCTGCGTCATCTGCAGACACAACTTCTCTTTTGGGGTGCTTTTTGGCCTGAGGTACCACGGAGGACTTGTGGAAATTGCCTCTCATGCAGCCAGCTCACTGAATTCACATTGTGAAATTGGGGAACAGCACCGTCTGGAAACAGAAGGGCTGTGACAATCTCTTCCTGGAATTTGAGGAAGGATCCAGTCCATCCTGAAGCTCTGTATAGCACAGGAGCATTCAGCGTCTTTTATACCAGTGTCTAGCTTTACGGGCAATTAGGTACAGTGCCAATAAGTAGTCATTGAGGTCCACCCCTCCCATATTTTGGTTATATTCATGGACATAGAGGGGTTTCTCCAAAACACCAGTTGCCATAGGAATTTGGACGGTCGTACCTGCATTAAGGGAGGAAAGAACGAAAACATTCTTTGTTTCCCTCCACTTCACCGCAAGCAAATTATCACTTGTCAAGCAGGCTCCCCCCCCCCCGTCTAAGTCAGGATTCTACTGGCTGTTGGGGAAGCCCTGGGGATTAGGTCGCATGGTGACCAAACAACTTAGAAAAAAATGGCACGCTTGAGCGGTAATTGTCTGCGTACAAATGGTACCCCTTGTCAAATAAGGGTGACAACAAGTCCCACACAATCTTGCCAGTGCTCCCTATGTAGTTTGGGCATCCTTCCAGCTCCATGTGACTATCTATGCCCTCATAAACCATGAAGCTACATGTATAGCCTGTGGTCCTGTCACAGAGCTTATACAACTTGACCCTGTATCTGGCATGCTTGCTGGGGAAAAATTTTTTGAAAGCAAGACAGCCAGAAAATGTAATCAGGCACTCATCTACGCACACAACTTGGTCGGGAATAAAAAAGTGCTGCAAACTGCTGGTTGAAGTGGTTTACGAGGGGCCGAATTTTGTGGAGCCGATCGTATCCACGGTCACCCCGTGGACGACAGAGTTCATTGTCATTGAAATGCATGAACCGCGAGATCTGCTCGTATCGTGCCCTGGCCATGGAAGCAGAGAACTCTGCTTCGTGGCTTTAAAATTTTTTTTTTATTTATTTTTTTGGTACACCTTTTTTTTGTAACAAAACTCTAACATTAAACTGGTTCCAGGTTTGGGTCTCTAAGAATGCGTAGGCATTTTTGGAGACCCTGTGAAAGTGTGCCTAATCATTGTGTCATGTTGTACCGTACGCTAATATTCCACTAGCATATGGTAGTGTTCGAAAAAGTCTCTGATGCAGAGACCAGGCTTGTCAGGACAGGAGGGACGGGTGTCACACCTGTATCTGCGTCATCTGCAGACACAACTTCTCTTTTGGGGTGCTTTTTGGCCTGAGGTACCACGGAGGACTTGTGGAAATTGCCTCTCATGCAGCCAGCTCACTGAATTCACATTGTGAAATTGGGGAACAGCACCGTCTGGAAACAGAAGGGCTGTGACAATCTCTTCCTGGAATTTGAGGAAGGATCCAGTCCATCCTGAAGCTCTGTATAGCACAGGAGAATTCAGCGTCTTTTATGGCCAGGGCACGATACAAGCAGATCTTGCGGTTCATGCATTTCAATGACAATGAACTCTGTCGTCCAAGGGGTGACCGTGGATACGATCGGCTCCACAAAATTCGGCCCCTCGTAAACCACTTCAACCAGCAGTTTGCAGCACTTTTTTATTCCCGACCAAGTTGTGTGCGTAGATGAGTGCCTGATTATAGATAACTCTGGCGTGTGATGAATTGGGGCAATGGACCAATAAGACCGCAACTCAGATTTTTTATTCATGACCATGAGGAAGAAAAGGCCCAGAAAGGTTTTAAATTCTGGAACCGTAATTGGTTTCCAGTCTCTGGCAAGTGTCAAATGGGGGTTAGCGGCGATAAATTGACTAGCATACAAATTACTTTGGTCCCCTATAGATCTATAGAGATCTTCGGTAAAAAACAGTGAATAAAAATCGATGGCCATAAAGTCAACTGTATTCACCTGAATTCCGGGTTGGCCAATGAATAGGGGGAAGTACAGGTGCTGAATCAGTGGGGGGTTGCCAATCAGGGTTAGCAAATTCAACAGGAAGGGCACTATGGGCTCTGTGGGCCTGTGTTTGTCTTCATCTTCGTAGCTGTGGGAGACCACTTATGCTAGCCACACCAGCTTGAACTGCACTTATGGGACTCGCTACGTCACCAAGTGTTACTGCAATGCTGATTCATCTACGACCAGGATGTACTAGGTCGCTGGTGCTTGCCAGGTCACCAGGAGTAGCGGCACCAGTACTGGCTCTCTGCTCCATACGAGAGCCCTGCGGTTCTTGCACCCCAACAACAGCAGAATGAGATTTGGTATGCCTGACCTTAGCAGGGACCACTCTATCTGACAGGGTGCCATTGCTGTCTACTGGTTCATATGACAAGCCTGATTCTGATAGTGGAGCTTCCCCATCGCTCTCATCTGTCATGCTCAGCATATTGTAGGCCTCTTCACTAGGGTACCTCCGACTGGACATTTTGGGCTTTCTAAATTTATAGGTACGCTAGCGTGACTCACAGGCAAAAAAGCGCACCTGGTAGTCAGAGCCTATTTAAAACGCTACCAAAATCCCTGTCAGATTTTGCAGGGATCGGGCGTGATCTCTGCAACCACTGCAGATATGTGTATTGTGTTTGGCAAGTGTTAGCGATCTAGTGATCACCACTTGGGTGGGCTGGGCTGGGCGGAGGGGCTAAACGCAGGTGCTAGCAGGTATCTGGGCTGATCCCGCTAACGCTGCATTTTTTAGAACTCTGATCTAGTGGGGATGCTAATATATATCTGATCAGATATTGATCTGATCAGATACTACAATAGTATCTAACACCTATCTAATGTGTGTGTGTATGCGTATCAGAGTACCTGACTAACTGGCCCTGTCTGGTGTTTACGCTGACCCTAACACTCGCTAAAATCTAACTGGGGTCACCGCCGGGCGATCAGGTGTTAAAACCTTTAATAGGTATATATATATATATATATATATATATATATACGGCGGGGGATCTGATGGGAAAAAACAACCTAAAACTAAGTAGCATCACCAGTGACACTTATACAGTGATCACAGGTGACAGGGGGCAATCAAGGGGTTAAAACCTTTATGGGGGGTACTACTAACCTACCCTAACACTGATTTAGTGTCACAATTACAGCGGTCAGTAAAAATTAGATCACTGCACTAAGTGACACAGTGACAGGGGGTGACAGGAGTGAAGGGGTTAACGGGGGGCGATCAGGGGGCAATCAAGGGGTTAAGTGTTTGCCTAACTGTACTGGTGTCAGTGTAGTGTTGTGCACTCACCTTTTGATGTCCTCTCTCCGCTCCCTGGAACCAAAAAGGGCTTCAGGAACAGAGTTGATGGCGTTTTGCGCACCCCTGCCACTTTGTCGCCATCAATTGACAGCGGGGGGTCTGGAACCAGTTAATAAATAGTAAATAACTGAAAAGCAAAAAGTGATAGAACAGAGATTTAAACAGTACAAACCAGCACAAAGGAGGCACCAACCAGCCCGGTTTCATGTCTTTTGTCTCTTGTAGGGGGGCTGGGTGACCTTTTGGTGACATTTATTAAACTACCAATAGCTGAAAAACAAAAGGAGAGTAAAATGGCACAAACCAACACAAACATGACACTAACCAACCAGCCCGTTTTCATTTCTTTTGGCTGTTGTAGGGGGTGTCAGGGAAGGCTTGCCCATAACACAAATGATGTTTTCCGATGCATACATATGCACATGCGCAGACTGGCAACTGGCTGGGCAGATGAGCGTGAGCCTGTCACTATTGATGGTGCCAGACAGACTATTTAAACAGGCTGCAGTTTGGTGTGTGACTTCTGTGTGTTAGTTCCCGATTCCTGTGTTTGACCTCTGATCCTGACCCAGATTGCTTCTGACTTCTATCTGCCCTGACCTTGGCGTGTCCCTGGATTCTGTTTCTGTCTTCTGTTCTTGCCTGATCTACCTCCCATTGCTGACTTGGCTTGTGACCAGACTATTCCTGTTGTCTGCTGTCTATGCCTGATCTGCTCGACCATTATCGACCGGGCTCATCTGACCCTGCATCTTGCTCATTCAGCCTGCTACAGCTCTTGATTCCAGCAAGGTGTTTTCTGTCTCCTGCTTCCAGCTGCTTACCCACAGTCTGCCACCAGCCAAGCTCTGTGCTAGCTCATCTGTCACCAGCCGGTTCTGCTGCCATATCCACCTGCTGACTGCTGCCACCACGCAGTCTACTGGACTGATCACAGGCATTCATACCTCTCTGTGCTCCCATGGCTACTGTCTCACTATCAATGGCCCCCGAGCCAGAGTTCTCTAACCAGGTACAGACAGAAGGGCGGGGTGATGTCATCGTCTGGAAAAAAATAATTGCTATTATCTTAAAAATAAAAGCAGCACAGATTTTACT
Source organism: Glandirana rugosa (assembly GCA_018402905.1). Classification (NCBI taxonomy): domain Eukaryota; kingdom Metazoa; phylum Chordata; class Amphibia; order Anura; family Ranidae; genus Glandirana; species Glandirana rugosa. The sequence goes on along the minus strand of BLSH010005555.1, from coordinate 913,372 downwards.
TTTTATGACACAAAAAATACACAAACGTAGCATTAACAAATGGTATGTTTGTTTTTAAGATTTAATAACATGGGGTGCAAAGTGGGTGGCGTGTTATCAAATAAAAACAAGCTGTTATAAAATCCATAACAGCGCAAATAAAAATTTTAGCAGCACAAACCAGCACAAATGCGGCAATAACCAACCAACCTGGTTTAGTGTCTTTTGGGTATTGTAGGGGGGCTGAGTGACCTTTGGTGACCTATAATAAAACATTAATAACACAAAAACAATAATAGATAGAAGGTAAATGTAAACAGTATAAACCAGCACAAACACAGCATTTAACCGACCAGCCCGGTTTTGTGTCCTTTGGTTGTTGTAGGGGGGCTGGGTGATATTATAGTCTGAAAAAAACAATTGTTAATATCTTAAAAATAAAAGCAGCACAAATGTACATTTTTGCAGCACAAAACAGCACAAAAGTAGCACTAAAGAAACACACTTGAGTCTTTATTTGTGCTGATTGTAGGGGGCAAAGTGGGTGAGGTTTGGTAAAAGAAAAATAAACTGTTATAACTAAAAAACATTAATAGCACAAATAAAAATGTTAGCAGCACAAACCAGCACAAACGTAGCACTAACCAACGTGCCCAGTTTCATGTCTTTCGGGTGTTGTAGGGGGGGCTGAGTGAACTTTGGTGACCTTTAATAAATAATTAATAGCACAAATACGATAAAAGATAGAACGGAAATGTAAACAGCACAAACCAGAACAAACGTAGCGCTAACCAAGGAGCCCAGTTTCATGTCTTTCAGGTGTTGTAGGGGGACTGAGGGACCTTTGGTGACCTTTAATAAATCATTAATAACGCAAAAACAATAAGAGATAGAACGGAAATGTAAACGGCACAAACCAGCACAAACACGGCACTAACCAACCAGCCCAGTTTCTTGTCATTTGGCTGTTGTAGGGGGCTGGGTGATGTCATAGTCTAGAAAAAACAACTGCTAATATCTTAAAAATAAAAGCAGCACAAATGTAATTTTTTACGGCACAAAACAGCACAAACGTAGCACTAAAGAAACACACCTGAGTTTTTATTTGTGCTGATTGTAGGGGGCCAGCTTCGGTGAGCTTTTCCTTGGTCCAAAGAAGCAGTGAAAAAAGCAAAGATTTTCTTTGGGGGGAGGGGGGTATAGAAATATTGTTACTTTATATTTCATCTCCTGCTGCAAATATATTTTGGAAGCTTTTTACAAAAATAAAATACAAATTTAACTACCTTACTTCTGGAGCATTTTTTTAATTTTTCACATACATGTTAAAATCTTTATTTTTATTTTTTTACTAGAAATTATTTTAGGATCCCAAAATGTATATATTTTATGAAAGTGAAATGGTGGTAGTTGCAATTTTTTTGTATGCTGTACAATGTTTGCACAGCTATTTGTCAAACGCATATTTTCAGGAAAAAAACACACTAGTGTAAACAAACACTATTATGACCAATTTCTTTGTAAATGTGTAGTGCCATCCTAGTTAGGCTGCTAGGTGAATTTTGATTTAAAAAAAAAAGAAAAAAGTGCAGCGCAAACAGCCAAATAATAATAACAAGCAAAGATAAAAAAGTGATTTGGCGCTGTTCACAAAAACCTTGTAGTGCCCATGAGGATGGAAAAAGGCTCCATGCAAGCACCTTGCTGCCTAGGTTACTCTCAGAGGTGAGAATATGTCAATGTAGTAAAATAAACCAATCGGCGCTTGTGTGCAGGAAATCAACTCGCTTTGAGTGATAGAAAAGGGGTAATGTTGCCTGTAAATTGTTACTGTGATGAATGAAGACCAAGCCCGGTCTCGGATATATAAAAAGGTAAAATCAGTTTATTAAGTTTAAAAAATGTACATCATAAGCATGCCAGGCTGTGGAGATTGGAAAAACTGCACTACAGCTAAACAAGCTGGAAGCCGATGCTTAATGCTTCTTGGTAGGATGGGACCAGAGGCATCCTTGTGTAGGAGAAGGAACTGTGCATCTGGCCAATGAGATGCACTGGTGTGAAAAGTAACACCAAGGATCTACAAAGGGAACCATGACGTGATCCCGTCCCTGTGACAACATGATTCGCGTCACCGCTTTCTGAAGTCATGTGACGGGACCGGACCACTCAGAGATTTTAAAGGAAACCTCACTTGGAAGTAACTAGGGGAGTGAGAAATGTAGCCATTTGTATGGAATGCCTCTGGCCCCTCCACAAAATTGTATACAGACCGAAGTAAGAAAAAGGTTTCCAGCTTATTCAACACTTTAAAACTTTTTAAAACATTGCAAATAATTATGTAACCTGCAATATCACAATTGGGCAATTAAATCAGGTGAGAACCTCTTCACCCGGCAGGATACACAAATGTAACATCAAACAAACAATAAAGGAAAAATAATAAAAATGAAAACTAAATTAAATTAAACTAAACTACATTAGATTCACCAATGTTCTTAGTGTAAAAATAACATTAATAATTTTAACATTAATACTAATGTTAATAAGGTTCAAAAGGGCTCTTGGAAGAAGGGTATGTTGGTTATTGATAATACATAAAGCTAAGATTAATCATTATTGCTGATTGACATTAATTCTTTGAAAACTAATCATTGACATTGGTTCATCAAAACCAGCAATAAATAGAAAAAAAAGCAAAAATAAATAGATGAATGTTTCAGCATATGTGGTAGCGGATTGTATTAGTATTAATGTTAAAATCATTAATGTTATTTGTACACTAAGAACATTGGTTAATCTAATGTAGTTTAATTTAATTAAGTTTTTATTTTTATTTTTCCTCTATTTTTCCTTCACTATTTTTCCTTTGTTGTTTGTTTGATGATACATTTGTGAATCCTGCCAGTTGAAGCAGTTCTCACTAGGTCTAATTGCCCAATTGTGATATTGCAGGCTACATAATTATTTGCAATGTTTTAAAATGTTTATCAGTGTTGAATAAGCTGGAAGCCTTTTTCTCACTTCCGGTCTGTATACAATTTGGTGAAGAAGACAGAGGCATTCCGTACAATTGGCTACGTTTTTCCCTCCCCCAGTTACTTCTGGGTGAGCTTTCCTTTAAAATCCCTGAGTGGTCCGGTCCCGTCACATGACTTGAGAAAGCGGTGACGCAAAACATGTTGTCACAGTGATGGGACCACTTTGTAGACATTCTGTGCAGACACCGTGTGGACGTGTGGGCGACTGCTCCTCCAGCCACCCTCCCATCTGGCCTCACTAGCACTGTTTTTCCCCTCCCCTGTCTGATTCCAGCTAGAGGATTGACATCACCTCCAGCAGACAGGGTGAACAGACTAGCTTCCTGGTTCCCTGTGCAGATCCTTGGTGTTACTTTTCCCACCAGTCCATCTCATTGGCCGGATCCACAGTTCCTTCTCCTACACAGTGATGCCTCTGGTCCCATCCTACCAAGGAGCACAAAGTATCAGCTTCCAGCTTGTTTAGCTGTAGTGCAGTGTTTCCAATCTCCACATGAGTCTGGCACATTTATGATGTAAGTTTTTTAAACTTAATAAACTGGTTTTAATTTTTTATATCTGAGACCGGGCTTGGTCTTCATCACAGTAACAATTTACAGGCAACATTGCCCCTTTTCTATCACCCAAAGAGAGTTGACATTTCCTGCACACAAGTGCCTATTGGTTTATTTTACTACAAATAATAATAACAGTCAATTATTTAAAAGTTCTAAAATCCAGTAAGGAGAACCACAAAACCCAGACGGTAACAGCATAGTCCAACCACGTGTGGAAACAGAGATCAAAGCCACAGGAAGTGTGTGACAATCCCTCCACCGAGATGCCTGCTCACTCACCTTAGTCCATGGACCCCTGAACTAACAGGAAGTCAGCAGCGCTTGTCCCCTTAGGGGTAAAGTATGGCCAGTAAAGCAGATGCCGATCTTCCAACAGTCCTCCAGACATATGAGAATAAAAGAGAATCTAAGTTCTCTCTGTATAAATAGTTCAAGTTTTATTAAGATATAAAAGTGTCTACTCACATAAAAGCAATCATGAAAGGCTCAGAGTACAATGGATAGAGCTCAAAGTAATCACCATCCAACAAGGATGGCAGCTGGTGACTTAGTCCAAAATGTAGCTCCTCCCCCACAAGCGTTACACCAAATTTGACTTTGTTTTCAGCTTCACTGTAATGAGCAGTAATTGGTTGTTTTTGTCTGTTCAGGATTTCCTAAGCCAGGTGTTTGATTTCTTCTACCTGACATTGGAAGAAGCTTCCAGAATATAAGGTAGGGAGATGAGGATGACCAGTATGAATATCTATCATTCCCCAGTCAATCCCTGTAAGGAGGCATCCAGAGGGTGGTTGGGAAAGTAATGCACGTTTGGGAAGCTTTGGGTGAGTGTCTTTTCTTTTCCACAAAAGTTTCAGTCTAATGGGGGGGGGGGGGGCTACTGCCCCTAGGAGAGAGTTTCTGAAACAGGAGATTGTCTCAGCAGAAGCTAGGTTGAGGACCCCTGGGAATACTGCCAAAGGAGTATTTACTGGAGGGCACAAATCTGAAGTCCCAGGTCTGGAGAACAATATTTTTAGCTCATAACTGAGGTCCTCCAGTCCCTTTATTAGCTCTGTCACCCTTCTTTGGACTAGCTCTAGTTCCAACACATCCTACCTTAGGACTGGTGACCAGAACTGGATGGCATACTCTAGATGCACTTTTATCTCTTGAATAAATACCCCTTTTTTATGTATGCTATTATTAGGCTTGCTTTACTTGCTGCAGCTTGGCATTGCATGCCATTACTGAACCTGTGATCTACTAGGACCTCCAGATCTTTTT
>BLSH010005555.1:897313-908519 GCA_018402905.1 Glandirana rugosa | reverse complement strand
CATCCAGAGGGTGGTTGGGAAAGTAATACATGTTTGGGAAGCTTTGGGTGAGTGTCTTTTCTTTTCCACGAAAGTTCCAGTCTAATGGGGAGGGGGCTACTGCCCCTAGGAGAGAGTTTCTGAAACAGGAGATTGTCTCAGCAGAAGCTAGGTTGAGGACCCCTGGGAATACTGCCAAAGGAGTATTTACTGGAGGGCACAAATCTGAAGTCCCAGGTCTGGAGAACAATATTTTTAGCTCATAACTGAGGTCCTCCAGTCCCTTTATTAGCTCTGTCACCCTTCTTTGGACTAGCTCTAGTTCCAACACATCCTACCTTAGGACTGGTGACCAGAACTGGATGGCATACTCTAGATGCACTTTTATCTCTTGAATAAATACCCCTTTTTTATGTATGCTATTATTAGGCTTGCTTTACTTGCTGCAGCTTGGCATTGCATGCCATTACTGAACCTGTGATCTACTAGGACCTCCAGATCTTTTTCTATCCTGGAATCCCTCAAAGGTACTCCCCCTAGTGAGTAACTTGTACTCATATTTTTAGTCCCCAAATGCATTTCTTTACATTTTTCAAAATGAACAACATCAATACAGGGCACTTTCATTCCCTTCCTGCCCAGGCCCATTTTCAGCTTTCAGTGCTGTTGCACTTTTGTGCGGTCATGCAATGCTGTACCCAAATGAAATGTTTCACCTTTTTTTGAGACAGATAGAGCTTTCTTTTGGTGGTATTTAATCACCACTGGCTTTTTATCGTTTGCTAAAAAACTGAAACAAAAATTGTGAATTTGTTTTCTTAGTTTCCGTTAGAAAATTTTATAAATAAGCAATTCTTCTCCTTCAGTAATGTGCACTGATGAGGCTGCACTGATGGGCACCAATAGGCTGCATTGATGGGCACTGATAAGTAGACATGTGCACTGATGAAAAATGTGTTTGTTTTCATTTCATCCATTTTTTTTCATTTTTCAAGTCATTCATTATGATTAAAATCTGTTATTTCGAATAAATTTGTAACTTTGGAAAAATCTGAATTTGAAATCCAAAAATGTAAAAATCTGACAATTCGTAAAGTTGAAAATTTGGAAATTCGAAAATGCAAAAATTATGAAAGTCTGAAAACTCGAAAATCCAAAAAAAAAACTAACTAATAATAACTAACAATTAAAGTTTTTATTAATATTTATTATTATTAATTTGTTATGTTCCATTTGTTTAGATGTGGCATTCATAATTTTGTATAAATTTGTATTCGTTACATACACTAACAGCCACATTTCAAAGAAAATTCCAATAACTATTATTTACTGTTTAGTAATAGTTATTATTAGTTAGTTAGTTAGTTATTATTTCAGATTTTTGAATTTTCGGGTTTTCAAATTTTCGGATTTTTGTAATTATTTTCAGATTTTCGTTGTTTTCAATTTTTGGACTTTGGTTCTTATTTTTGGATGATCAAATTTACGAATTTTTGAATTTTTGAATTTACGAATTTTCCAATTTACGAATCTTCCAATTGACAAATTTTCGGAAAAATTTGGGTTTTCATTAATTCAAATATTTCTAAATTAATGAATTTGTCAAATTTCATTGAAAAATTAACTTGAAACAAAACAAATTGCACATGTCTACTGATGAGGTGGCACTGATAATACGGCACTTATGGGCACTGATTAGGGGGCACTGATGAGGAGGCACTATTATGCCGCACTGATAGGTGACACTAATATGCAGCACTGATGAGCACTGAGAGGCAGCACTGATGGGCAATCATTGGCGGCACTGATGGACACTGATGGGCACTGAAAGGCAGCACTGACTGGCATCACTGGTGGGTACTGATTGGCATCACTGCTGGGAACTGACTGGCATCACTGCTGGGCACTGTTGGGGCTGCATAGATAATTAGGACATTGATGACCAGTTCCCTGATTTTCTATGCAGGTCTCCCCTGTAACAAAATGCCGCTGATCGGCTATCCTCTCTTCTCACACTGTCAGTGTGAGGAGAGGAAAGCCGATAACTGAGATTTCCTTGTTTATATGTATATATATATATATATATATATATAAATAATTGGACACAGCTGATCACATGGGTAAAGAGCCTAGTCTCTGGCTCCTACTGAGATTAGGGATGCGCCGTGTCCCAGGACATATTGTGTCATTGATCGCCATATTGCACTCCCGTGGCGAGAGTGGGACAACATCATATGACAGAACGAGAGAGACACCCCACTGCCGTCATTTATTTATATAACAGGCAGGAGGTGGTTAAACCTCATTCGTCATGTAGTTGCCCACCCCTTTACTTCACACCCCTTTACTTTGAGGTCTTTTTGTAAGGTTTCTGTATCCTTCTGTGAAGGTATTGCACTGTTTAGCTTTGTATGCAGCTAAAACTAAGATTGAACCATCTATGCAAACCTCTATACCATTTATGAATAAATTAAACAGAATTGGTCCCAAGACAGAACCTTGGTTTACTCCACTTACCACTCCAGATCATTCTGAGTACTCACTATTTATCACCACCCTTTGATGCACTCCTGTTGTCAGTTTTCTATGCAGGTGTTAGAAGAGAGCTAAGTACCAGAGGTTGATACATAGACTGGGGCTGCTCTTAGATTCCTAGATATACTGGTCCATCCCTGTTACCTCCAGGCAAGGCTGATGCATGAAGATTAGTGAAAAAGGTGCTCTCCCATTATTGCTTTTGATAGTTTTGGAGTTGTTCAAGTTAAAGTCCTGCTACGTTTCTTCAAGCAATAAATACTAAAAATGCATCCCCTGGACTGTTTTATTGGAGCTGGTGTTAATGGAATGTTGCTTGCAGTGGTGGGTGGCCTCTGTACGTTTAGTGAAGAACCAGTTATTACCAGTGGTCCATACAGGGGCAGTGCTACAAATATAAAAGATGAGCTTGCATCAAGTAAATAAATGGAAAATATGTCAAGCCTCAAAATTACGCATGTCTAGGAAATCACAAAAAACTATGCTACCCAAAATTCCCCATTAGCGATGCCTAAAGCCTTTAAAAGTTATCAGTTTAGAGTTAACCATGAATTATGGCCCTTGCATATGGCTCTCACTCTGACCTTCATGATGATACCTCACATTTGTAGCAAAATTTATGTTTACATACACGTGATGCATATTTGAATTGGGGTGTGTACGGTGACACATATATACTGTGTATATACACTATATTACCAAAAGTATTAGGAAGTCTACCTTTACTCGTACATGGACTTTAATGACATCACAGTCTTAGTCTGTATGGTTCAATATTGATTGATATTTGGCCCACCCAGCAGCAGCTATAACATAGGGATGAGTCAAACACCCCCTGGTTCGGTTCGCACCAGAACACTGCAAACAGGCAATACGTTTGTGCAAATACGCAAACCCTATTAAAATCAATGGGACTCGAAAAGAAAAAATCAAAAGTGCTCATTTTAAAGGCTTATATGCAAGTTATTGCCATACAAAGTGTATGGGGACCCGGGTACTGCCCTAGGGGACATGTATCAATGCAAAAAAAGTTTTTTTTCAGGAGCAGTGATTTTAATAATGCTTCAAGTGAAAAAATAAAAATGAAATATTCCTTTAAATATCATGCCTGGGGGTCCCCTTAGTCTGCCTGTAAAGTGGTGCATCCCCCCAAAATCCAAACAAGGCCCTTTTTTAAAAAAAAAAATGTTGTGGGATTCCCCTTAACCACTTCAATACACTGTGTTATATATACTACACTGACTGCACCATATAGTCTGTATTGTATTATATATACTACAGGGCTTGCACGCTATAAAATTGTAATGACATGCCCCAGTCAAACAGGTGCATAAAAATTGGGCCTTGGGTGTTGCTGGTGGCAGAACACTGTAGCCCCTCGCAGTTACTCTTATTGGGCAAGGGAATGGGCCCCGCTATTGTAATTATTTAAAAAATTGTAATGACAAGGCTAAGGCAAACAGGTGCAGAAAAATTGGGCCTTGGGTGTTGGTGGTGGCAGAACACTGTAGCCACTCGCAGTTACTCTTGTTGTGCACAGAATCAGGCCCTGCAGTTGTAATTTATTTTAAAAATTGTAATGACATGCCCCAGTCAAACAGGTGCAGAAAAATTGGGCCTTGGGTGTTGGTGGTATTGGCAGAACACTATAATCCATCACAGTTACTCTTTTTGGGCGCAAGAACAAGCCCTGCAGTTGTAACTTATTTTAAACATTTTAATGACATGTCCCATGCAAATAGGTGCAGAAAAATTGGGCCTTGGGTGTTGGTGGTGGCAGGACACTGTAACCCCTCGCAGTTACTCTTGTTGGAAGCAGGAACAGGCCCTGCATTTTTAATTTATTTTGAAAATTGTAATGACATGCCCCAGGCAAACAGGTGCAGAAAAATTGTGCCTTGGGTGTTGGTGATGGCAGAACACTGTAACCCCTCACAGTTACTCTTGTTGGGTGCAGGAACGGGCCCTGCTGTTAAACATCATTTTAAAAATTGTTATGACATGCCCTTGTAAAACAGGTGCAGAAAAAATGGGCCTTGGGTGTTGGTGGTGCCCAAAAACCAAAATATTGTTGGAAGCTAGCATCATCCGGATTCAGGTGGACTAGGATAGACAACATAGGCAGTCTTCAAGGGATCCCAGATCCCTAGCAAATTCAATCAGTTGCGTCTGCATCAGGGGCTTGATAACTGATGATCCAGGACTGATTTATTGTTATAAATGTCAGTCTATTAACCGAGTTTATGGACAGGTGCACTCTTTGATCCATTAAGAACCCTACAGCAGCACTGAATGTCCATTCAGAAAGCATTCTGGATGCAGGAAAGGCCGGTAGCTCGATTGCATACTGAGCAAGTTAGGACCAGTGGTCCATCCTCAAGACCCAGTAACTCAGTGGATGCTTAGTTGGAAAAGTCTCCAAGTCTGTTCTTGCCCCTAGATATGCCTGCACCATATAATGCAGATGCTGAAGATGGTTGCTTGAACCTATCAGCCCTGGGCACTGAGGACTGAAAAATTGTTTAAAGGCATCTCTCAGCTGGCAACCTTCTCCACCGCTCTTCCTCTGACTGAAGGAAGCATCAGAAACACTTTGACCAGCAGCAGGAAATGGTAACATCCCAGGGTCTGGAAAGGCACTGCGCAAACTTTTCTTCAAGCTATCCTGAAGATTTTTCATCCTCTGCTACCTCTGTGAATGCAGGATGAGCTCTGCAACTTTACCCTTGTAACGCGGATCAAGAAGGGTTGCCAGCCACGAACCTTGGGGTCTTTTTGCAGGCTTTGCAGAATCAGGGAGTCCATGCAGCATAAGTTTGAGCAGACAGAGTCCTCTGGGTCACTGAGGATGATGTTGTCTGGAACTACCTCCCCCCAGACACTTACAACTCCTTGGGTTTCTGGGGACTGAAAACCATCCCTTGAAGACTGCTGCATGTTATCCTTTACATCCAGTCTGATACAATCCTTCTCCTCCTCCTCCTCCTCTTCTACCTGTATGTTTGGTGGCCCTGCAGGGAGGCTATCTGCATAAAGGGAGCCTTGAGAGGAAAGGAAGTCCTCCTCTTCCTCCCTCTGTTCTGCCTCAAGTGTCCTGTCCATGATTCCACAAAGCATGTGCTCCAGCAGGAAGACTAGAGGGACAGTGTCACTGATGCATACATTGTCGCTGCTCACCATCCTTGTGGTCTCCTCAAATAGTGACAGGACAGTGCATGCATCCTTGATCAGTAGCCACTTGCATGGTGAAAAAAAAACAAGCTCCCCTGAGCCTGTCCTGGTTCCATATTCACAGAGGTACTCACTGATGGCCCTCTGCTGTGCGTGCAGCTGCTGTAGCAATGCCAATGTTGAGTTCCACCTGGTGGGCATGTCACAAATGAGGTGGTTGGTGGGCAGGTTGAATTCCCGCTGAATGTCAGTCAGCTGAGCACTGGCATTGTATGACCGCCGACAATGACCCCAGACTTTTCTGGCCTGCCTCAGAATATCTGGTAGGCCTGGGCACCTGGTCAAGCAATGCTGCACCACCAAATTCAGGACGTGTTTAAAGCATGGGACATGTGTCAAGTGTCCCTGTCGGAGGGCAGAGAGAAGGTTGGTGCCATTGTCACATACAACCATTCCTGGCTCAAGCTGCCATAGCATCAACCACCTCTGAGCCTGCCCACACAGAGCTGGCAGAATCTTTTGCCCCTGTGTGGCTCCTGTCCCCTAGACAGACCAACTCAAACCCTGCATGGCATCTTTTAGCCTGCACAGCCCCTAGAATGCTTTGTGAGCATTGCTGGTTCAGAGGACACTGCTGCAGAAGAGGCCACAGAGAAATAAGAAGAGCAGGGGGTGTAGGAAGCATATGTGGCAGAGTCACTATTTTTGGAGGCGTGGTGGCTGTACTAGCTCCAACACTGAACCCTGTCCTGCATACTTCCCAGCTGCCAGCAGAGATACCCAGTGTGCCATGTTTGCTGGACCATGAGTCAACAGTAATATGAACTTTGTTGCTGACCGCCCTGTCCAAGGAGGCAAAAACATTGCCTTCCACGTGACGGTAGAGAGCTGGAATGGGAACGTGGTTACAATTTGATTGGTGTGGTAGGCGGGGGGGGCGTTGACGGAAATTGTCCTTGATGACGCTCGTTATTAGAGAGTGAAACGCGTTGACGTCATTTCCGACTTCCGCACTCACTGACGTCATGTCCGCCCATGGTGGAATGCATGCCGGAGCCAAACGCCGCACACAACACACAGTAACCTTAGGATAGGCGGGAGATCATCAGTTATTCCTGTAAGTGTTTCTTTTAAATTGCGCAAAATACATTTTTATAATGGTACTTCACCACAGAGGCTGTTTTTCGTTTTTGAATACCATATTTAGAGAAGTGGTGCCTACTGTCTTCAGCCTAATAGGAACGGGTCCTGCATTGCCGGTACCACTATCCCAATTTGACCATCACCAGGAACAAGCTCATTGTGACCCCTAGACTGCAAAGCTGGGGGTCCACTCTTTCTGGTGAGTGGGGCCACAAGAGGGGGCTGTCACTGAGCACCATGGACTGCATATTTGGCACTTGTTTTGGAGCATTGAGCACTTTTATATTTATGTCTATGGACAGCACTGGATGGTCGCATCCATTATAGCAATCTTGCACAGTATTATATGATTATTTTGTATACATTTTATAGCAACTGGAACTTTTACATACTACATAGTATTGGCTGGTTGAACAACACTCAGGGTGGCGCAGCATTTATTTAGTTTTCTGAGAGAGCTGGAATGGCCTTACGTGAAAAGAAATGTCTTTTTGGAACCTGCCACTGTAGTATATCACATTCCACAAATTCACTAAAGGGGGCAGAGTCTAGCAGCTGAAAAAAAAGCAGTTGGAGTGCTAGCGATTTGGCCAAGCTAGCATTTAAACGCTGAGCATGTGGATGGCTGAGACAGAATTTTTTTTTTTATGGTTCAGCAACTGGGGTAGGGAAATTTGCCTGCTGAAATCAACTGGCGGTGTACTGCTAGCAGATTGGCTGCAAGTACTTGTGGCACCCATTGCTAGACCTTCATTCCTCTCAGTGCAGGCTTTTGAGAGGACAGGAGGTATAGCAGTGGTTGAGGTCACAGATGAGGAGGAAGGAGAAGTCTGCCTTGTTTTATGATGTGGGTCTTTGAGGTTCTGTTGCCAACTGACTGCATGGTAAGTCGTCATATGTCTTGTCAAGTATGTGGAGCCCAAGCCGCTGCTGTTCTGGCCATGCTTGATCCGCTTCAGACATAGATTGCAAACAGCAATGGTGCGATCTACTGCACAAGTGTTGAAAAAAAGCCCACACCATTGAACTTTTAGAAGTCAGAGAGGAGTTAGCAGCGTCCTGCACCTGGGGAGCTCTTTGGGGTGATGCAATAGGGTGTCTGCCCTTAAGCTGGCCTCTGTAGGACACCCTGCCCTATTGAAGTTGTGCCTCCTCCTCCTCCTCACTTTTCTCCTCTCTTCTCTCAGGCACCCAAGTACAGTCAGTGTCCACATCATCCCCTCCCTCCTCGTCACTGGAGCAAACTTGGCAGTATGCTGCAGCATGACTGCTAGTTTCTTGTCCTTCTGTGGCACCCCTCTCTCTAGGCTCACGTTACTCCCTTCCTCAAAATGGGAAACAACATCGGAGCCTTTAAATTGCAGCACAACCTCCATCAGCATTTAACCGACACTATGGTTGAATAATTCTGGTGACTCCTCCATGCATGATGGTGGGGCTATGTCCATCTCCCAAACACTGGAGAAAAAGAGGAAGTACCCCCCCCTACCCACTCGCGATCCCTGGCCCTGAATGCCAGCATTTTAAAATTCCTGGCCTTTGAAATGCTGTCATTCCGTCTGGTGGACACGGAAAGTTTTAAAAACCTGATGGCGGTGGCTGTCCCACAGTACGTGGTTCCCAGCCGCCACTACTTTTCCAGATGAGCCATCCCTTCCCTGCACAAACAAGTCTGGGACAAGATCAAGTGCATCAAAGGTCCACATAACCACTTATACGTGGACCAGTAAGCCTGGGCAGGGACGCTATATCTCGCTAACTGCACACTGGGCAAATGTAGTGGCGGGTAGGCCTGAGGCGGATAGCAGTTTGGCTAATGTCCTTCCGCCACAGAGGATTACAGGGCATTTCTCTTTGCCTCCTGTTGCCTCCTCCTCCTACTCCAATTCCTCCTCCTCTACCACCTCCTCATCTGGTCAGCGTAACACCTTCACCACCAACTTCAGCACATCCAGGGGGAAATGACAGCTGGCTGTTTTAAAACTGATATGTTTGGGGGATAACCCCCACACTGCGCAGGAGCTGTGGATGGGCATTGAACAACAGACCGATGAGTGGTTGTTGCTAATGAGCCTCAAACCCAGCCTGGTGGTGTGCGATAAAGGGTGAAATCTCGTAGCATCTCTGGGCCTAGCCGGTTTGACGCACATCCCTTGCCTGGCGCATGTGCTGAATTTGGTGGTGCAGAAATTTCTAAAAAAACTACCCGGATATGTCAGAGCTGCCGCAGAAGCTGTCTGTGCGTGCTTTCGGAGCACCCTGCTGCTGCTCGCCTGTCTGCCCTGCAGTGGAACTTTGGCCTTCCCGCTCAACAGCTCCTATGCAACGTGCCCACAAGGTGGAACTCCATCTTGCACATGCTGGAGAGACTGTGCGAGCAGCAGCAGGCAATAGTGGAGTTTCAGCTGCAGCACGCACGTTTCAGTCGCTCTGCGGAACAGCACCACTTCACCACCAACGAGTGGGCCTCCATGCAAGACCTGTGTACCATATTGCGGTGTTTCTAGTACTCCACCAACATGGCCAGTGCCAATGACGCTTTTCTCAGCGTTACTATCCCACTTCTATGTCTCCTTGAAAAAACACTTCGGGCGATAATGGAAGAAGATGTGGCACAGGAGGAAGAGGAGGAGGAAGAGGGGTCATTTCCATGGTTATCAGGCCAGTCATTCACAAGTGGCTCGGAGGGTGGGTTCCTGCACTAGCCAGGTAAAAAATTTTCAAGCCAGGGCACAGTTCTGGAGGATGAGGAGGACGAGGATTTTGATGAGGAGGAGGAACCATGTTCACAGCAGGGTGGCACCAAATGCAGCTCGTGGGCATCACTGGAGCGTGGCTGGGGGGATACAGAGGACACAGATAATACGCCTCCCACAGAGGACAGCTTGTCTTTGCCTCTGGGAAGCCTGGCACACATGAGCGACTACATGCTGCATCCCCGTTACAAGGACAACGTGCCAACCTTAATTCCCTCACTGGAGCGTGATCGGAAGATGCGCGACTACCAGAGCACGCTGGTAGATGTGCTGCTGAGGGCATTCCCAAATGACACCGGGGGCTCAGTGGAAGCACAAGGAGAAGGCAAAAGAGGAGGAAGAGGTCGCCAATGCAGCTGTGGCACCGCCAGCACCTCAGAAGGCAGGGTTAGCATGACCGAAATGTGGAAAAGCTTTGTCAGCAGCACGCCACAACAAACAGCACCACCAGCTGATAGACAACGTCTTAGCAGGAAGCAGCATTTTAGCAACATGGTGGAACAGTATGTGCGCACACGCCTACACCTACTGACTGATGGGTCTGCCCCATTCAACTTCTGGGTCTCCAAAGTGGGCACAGGGCCTGAGCTTGCCCTTTATGCCTTGGAGGTGCTGGCCTGCCCTGCAGCCAGTGTATTGTCTGAACGTGTGTCTGGCATGGCAGGGGGTGTTATCACAGACAAGCAGCCGCCTGTCCACAGCCAACGTGGACAAGCTAACGTTTATTAACCACTTCAGCCCCGGAAGGATTTCCCACTTTAGGACCAGAGCACTTTTTGCATTTCGGCACTGCATTGTTTTAACTGACAATTGCGCAGTCGTGCGACGTTGTACCTAAACGAAATATGCGTCCTTTTTTTCCCACAAATAGAGCTTTCTTTTGGTGGTATTTGATCGCCTCTGAGTCATTTCTGATTGCCGCTATAAACAAAAGAAGAGCGACAATTTTGCAAAAAGACCCAAATTTCTTACTTTTTGATAAAATACAAATCCAAAAAAAAATATAAAAAAACATTTTTTCCATCGGTTTTGACCGATTTATATTCTTCCTCATATTTTTGGTAAAAAAAAATCGCAATTGGCGTTTATTGATTGGTTTGCACAAAAGTTGCCGCGTTTACGGATGATGAGAATTCATTTCTGGGGTTTTTATTTTTTTTTTTTTTTTTTACCAGAAATGGCGGCGATCTGCAATTTTTAGCGATACTGCGATACTGCAGCGGACATGTCGGACCATTTTGACACTTTTTTGGGACCATTGGCATTTATACAGGGAGTGCAGAATTATTAGGCAAGTTGTATTTTTGAGGAATAATTTTATTATTGAACAACAACCATGTTCTCAATGATTCCAAAAACTCATTAATATCAAAGCTGAATATTTTTGGAAGTAGTTTTTAGTTTGTTTTTAGTTGTAGCTATTTTAGGAGGATATCTGTGTGTGCAGGTGACTATTACTGTGCATAATTATTAGGCAACTTAACAAAAAACAAATATATACCCATTTCAATTATTTATTTTCAGCAGTGAAACCAATATAACATCTCAAAATTCACAAATATACATTTCTGACATTCAAAAACAAAACAAAGACAAATCAGTGACCAATATA
This sequence comes from Glandirana rugosa, assembly GCA_018402905.1. NCBI lineage: Eukaryota > Metazoa > Chordata > Amphibia > Anura > Ranidae > Glandirana > Glandirana rugosa. The sequence goes on along the minus strand of BLSH010005555.1, from coordinate 897,323 downwards.
GCCACCTTTC
>BLSH010005555.1:870567-884798 GCA_018402905.1 Glandirana rugosa | reverse complement strand
TACCCCATGCTGAACAGTACGCTGAAACGTCAGGGTTCATACCTGACACAAACCGATATAATAGGTTCGTGTGGTCTACGTATAAGTATGTAATTCAGTTGACGACATAATAGTTATATCTAGAGTTACCCGGGAACAATAAATAATCCAAAAACAGGGAACTTAATACATGATGTCTCGGACTCCGTAATTCTCATCACAACTCGCTTGGGCCTGACATTGCAAGCCCAGGCATGGCTTGAAAACCCACAGGCACCGTGCCTGGGCCTGGGCCTGTAAAGTTTTTAGCAAGCCCAAGCCAGGCCCCAAGACGATAAAATGAGGTGCACAACTCTTCGACGTCCCGTCGGTTAGTTGTTCGCAAAGTGACCAAACGGGAATCTTCGGTAGTGTCGGGAACCCGAACGATTTTTGAAATGTCCGGGTCCGGGTCCGTGCCACGGACACCCAAAAGTTCGGTACGGACCCGAACGTTACAGTCCGGGTTCGCTCAACACTACTCTTAATGCCTCAGGCTCTGTAGTACATAATTCAAGGGACAAAAACCTAATAAATAACAAGGGCCCATTGAGATCTATATTGATAATACAGCAGTTGACTTAATGTATGAATATGCATCTGGTGTGCTTGGATAATATAGCCAAACACAGTCCATACTTGGGACTGCAAAGTCGCATGACAAGTCGTACCCCATCATTTCCAATGAGTACCATTCATATCTGTGTGACTTCAAGTCGCAGCGACTTCAAAGTAGTCCCTGCACTACTTTGGTCTGACTTTGATGCAATTTGAGGCCCATAGACCTCAATGTTATACAGGCATTGCTTAAAGTCACATAAAAATCACAGTAAAATCATAGCAAAATTGCACGACTTTCAGGTTGCACACGTGTGAAAGGGGCCTAAAGGACACATATATCCTTGGTTTATAATAATTTACCTGTCTATATGTAACTGGCAAAGGGCTGTCACTGGGGTCCAGAATACAGACTGAGGTGGGAATTTCTTGGCCAAGAGGTCAAAGAAGATGGCAACGTCCCCTTTAAGGCTATTATAGGAACTTAGTGTTTTCTTCTGTGACTGCTCTGGAACATATATATTCACAGATGGATTCCCGAGGGGATTCCAAAGGTGCTTAAAAAGCCTAAAACAACAACCCCAAATGGGATAATAAGTCAATCTAAATAAAGGCAGTGTCAATACTAAATGTCAAAAGGCAGCACAGCACACTGACTGCCAGAAATGTAAAAAAAATCAGCGTATAGCAAGCATGACTTAAAATAGAGAGATATATATCAGAGCGCCTATCAGCCTGGTGGAAGAGGCATACTGATTTACCCTGTGTCCACCTGGTTTATTTATGCCTCAAATGGCAAGGGGGAGAGGCCAATACCTACCAATGAAAGCTCACTCAGGCAGCACTGGATCCTATGAGACAATCAAAGTATGGTAATAGAGCAGCAACTAGGGCAGGAATACATCCCACCATAAGTCACATGTGGCATGTATGAGAGCCGCCATGGTGTCCCCCACCCCATGCCAAAGGGATCTCACCTCATTTCCGGGTGACCACACAATAATTGGTGTCACTTCCGGTTGCGCTGTGCTCCACAGCAATTGCATCAAGAGATGCAGAGGTGCTAGCACAGGGAACATGACCTCAGAGTGTGGGCAGCGCACAGGAAGCACACCACACCACACCACACAGGCCGCGCCGCATTCCCTGCCATCTAGTGGCCACATAACTAGCAGCAAGATGAACTAAGCCATCAGATGGAAAACAGCACAAGCTGGCTATGGGGAAAGGCTCCCTTTCTGGAAAGGATATACAGGTCTACCTGTGCTGAGAATGAATCTCCACAGGACTGAACAAAAGGAGGCGTGACTCCACATGCATGTAGGGCTGGTACAGAGACAAGAGTATATAACAATATAACCATATACTAATACAACTAATGTCTTTGGAAGTGCGTAGTAAACAAAGGGTTGCAACATAGCATTGACAAAGGTAGAAAAAGGGGGAAGAAGGAAAAGGGGAAGATAGAAGTGATACCCGAATGATGAGTCATTTACATGAGATGTTCAGTTTTGCCTGAGCTGAATCCCTCCAGATATGGATAGAAGCTGAGAATCTAATTTAAACTCGGGGGACTGATTCCTTTGAGGCCATATATCCACCAGAACTCTAGACATGTGCAGGATGAAAACATTTGTTTTGTTTTATTTCATTTTGTTATTTAACTAAATTTGTTAAGTTAAATTCGTTGCATTCGTTTTTGGGATTTGTTTTGTTTCATATGCGCATTCCAAAAAATTTGACCAAATTCGAAAGAATTTGATCAAATTCGAAAAAAAATCTATCGCATTCGAAAAAAATCAACCACATTTGAAAAAATTCTACCACATTCGAAAAAATTCTACCGCATTCAAAAAATTTCTACCGGATTCGAAAAAATTCTAAATTCAAGTTTTGGAAGATTGTTATATATTATATTCTTTCTATTTTATTATATTATTTTCTATTGTTTTTCTATTCTATTCTTTTCTATTCTATTGTATTCTCTTATGTTCTATTCTAATCTTTTCTATGCAAATTTATTCTATTCGAAATGTGAATTTCGGAAGATGGTTATATATTCTATTTTCATTTTCTGTTCTATTGTTTTACTATTCTATTATTATTATTCTTATTAATATTATTATTATCGGATTCGAAAAATTTCTACCGGATTCAAAAAATTTCTACCGGATTTGAAAAATTTCTATCAGATTCAAAAAAATGTAAAATGTGAATTTCGGAAGATTGTAATATATTATATTCTTTCTATTTTATTATATTATTTTCTATTCTATTGTATTCGCTTATGTTCTATTCTATTCTTTTCTATTCTATTCTAATCTTTTCTATTCAAATTCAAATATATGCTATTCAAAATTCGAATTTCGGAAGATGGTTATATATATTCTATTTTAATCTTCTGTTCTGTTGTTTTTCTATTCTATTATTTTCTATTTTATTCTCTTATTTTCTATTCAATTCTTTTCTAGCATTGTCTATTCCATTATAATCTTCTCTATTTTAATTCAAATTCAGTCTATTCAAAATTGGAATTCATTCTATTCAAAATTTGAATTTCAGAAGATTGTTACATATTATATTCTTTGTATTTTATCATACCGTATTCTTTTCTAATCTTTCCTATTGAAATTCAAATTTGAATTCATTCTATTTGAAATTCGAATTTCGGAAGATGGTTATATATTCTATTTTAATCGATTCTGTGCTATTGTTTTTCTATTCTATTATTCTTATTCTTACTATTATCGGATTTGAAAAATTTCTACCAGATTCAAAAAATTTCTCTCGGATTTGAAAAATTTCTACTGGATTCGATTAAACTTCTATTGAATTTGTAAAATTGCTACAGGATTCAAAAAATTTCTACCGGATTCAAAAAATTTCTATTGGATTTGAAAAATGTATTCCGGATTTGAAAAAAAATCAAAATTCGAATCTCGGAAGATTGTAATATATTATATTCTATTTTATTATATTATTTTCTATTGTTTTTTCTATTCTATTCTATTCTATTGTATTCTCATATGTTCTGTTTAATTCTTTTCTATTCTATTCTAATCTTTTTATATTTGAATTTATGTTATTCGAAATTCGAATTTCGAAAGATTGGTTATATATTCTGTTTTAATCTTCTGTTCTATTGTTTTTCTATTTTATTATTTTCTATTTTATTCTATTATGTTCTATTTTATTCTCTTATTTTCATTTCTATTCTTTTCTATTATTGTCTATTCTATTATAATCTTCTCTATTCTAATTTATGCTATTCAAAATTAGAATTTCAGAAGATGGGTATATATTCTATTTTAATCTTCTGTTCTATTGTTTTTCTATTCTATTATTTTCTATTCTATTCTTTTCTATTATTGTCTATTCTATTATAATCTTCTCTATTCAAATTCAGTCTATTCAAAACTGGAATTCATTCTACTTGAAATTCGAATTTCAGAAGATTGTTAAATATTATATTCTTTCTGTTTTATTATACAGTATTATTTTCTATTGTTTTTTCTATTATATTCTTTTCTATTCTGTTGTATTTTCTTATGTTCTATTCTATTCTTTTCTAACCTTTTCTATTGAAATTTGAATTTGAATTCATTCTATTCGAAATTTGAATTTCAGAATATGGTTATATATTCTATTGTAATCTTCTGTTCTATCGTTTTTTCTATTATTTTCTATTTTATTCTCATATATTCTATTCTATTCTACTCTATTTTATTATATTATTTTCTATTATATTATAATCTTTTATATTTTAGTTCATTTTCAGTCTATTCAAAAATGGAATTCATTCTTTTTGAAATTCAAATTTCGGAAGATTAATATATATTATATTCTTTCAATTTTATTATATTGTTTTCTATTGGTGTTTTCTATTCTTTTCTATTATTTTAAATTCGGAATATGGTTATATATTCTATTTTTTTCTATTCTGTTCTATTGTTTTTCCATTCTTTTCTATTCTATTCTAATCTTTTCTATTTGTATTCATTCTATTCAAAATTTGAATTTCAGAGGATAGTTATATATTGTATTTTAATCTATTCTGTTCTATTGCTTTTCTATTCTATTATACTCTCATATTTTCTTTTCTATTCTATTACTATTCTTTTATTTTTATTATATTACTTTATCATTTTATATTCTTTTTTAAAAAAATCTATTTTTTTCTTCTAATTTGCTTCCAAATTCGATTCAAATTGTTTTCAAATTTGATTTGAATAGTTTTTGAATTAGATGCAAATTGAATTACATCCAAATTTTTTCTGATCAAATCGTTATTTTGGATTTGTTTAATATTGTTACTATTGTAATTCCGTAATTCGGATGCATCTGAATTCTGAATAATGAAAAATTTGTCAGAATTTCAATTCGGAACGAAACACACTGCACATGTCTACGGGACTCGTCTGTTCCAATCACCTCCTCTAGTATCAGGATTCACATGCTCAAGAGCCCAAAACTGGAACTTCAGAACGTGATAGTGGTGGATTTTTACTATGTGACGCCCAATAGGGGAATAGATGTCTCCAATTTTGGCGGCATGTGTGTGATCATAAATTGTACAAGTACAATTTAACATTTAACATGTCCTTTCATAGGCAAAAAGTCACTTTTCTGGACTTAGAGATAGAAGTCAATGAGGACAGAACTCTTGGTAGTAATTTGTATCGTAAGATGATTGCCGGCAACACTGCATACAAACGGGTTTACAACTTGGATCAACCATATAATTTTAGTCAAGCTTCCATATATTTTCCAGCATGATGGATCAAAACATTGTATATAACTTATAACTTATAACCTTCTCACTGGGCATCTGCAGCACCAATGCAGTGACAATGAATTCATCTGTGAGCTGCTGCTTCCAATTTTTAGGTACCAATTACCGCCAAATTAGAGATATGTGTATGGGAGCCCCATGGGCCCCAGTGTATGCCTACATCTTGGCATGTAGGAGGAGGAGGGGGTGTATAAGTCCTCAATGTACCTCGCCACTGTCGCCTGTGACTGAGGTACATTGATGACGTCCTCATGGTGTGGGCGGGGTCAGAGGAAGAGCTGGTAGCATTTATAGATGATTGTTCATAACAATAGGAATATTAACCTGACCTATGCACACCATGAGAACACACTGCCCTTCTTGGATTTGCAGCTGTCAATAGCAGGCAATAGCATCATTACCAAAAAGTTCCGTAAAGAAACAGCTGTGAATACACTCCTACAGGCCCAAAGCAATCACGATAAATGTGTGATTCATAGGATTCCAACAGGGCAATTCCTTAGGGTCAGGAGGAATTGATTCAGAAATTGTGAATTTAGAGTTGAGGCAGAGGAAATGTATAGACGGTTTAGAGAGAGGGGGTACCCCCACAAGCCAATTTAAAAAAGCCATGAAATAAACAGCCAAAAAAAGATGACTGGACCTCCTTGAGAACTCTAAAAGAGAACAAAAGAAAGATCAATACCCATGTATAATAAGTTTGGCTCACAGTGGAACCAAGTAAGGTCCATCCTAGAGAAACATTGGTCGCTTTTGATCTTATCACCAATTATTTGTGGGATTGTTGGACCTAGACCCCTTCAAACAGCAAAAAGGCCAGAAACCTGAATGATATTTAGTCCACTCAGAATATCAGAGCTCATCTAAAAATAGCAACTGGTTAACTAACTCCAGGCCTACAGTGGGGATGTATGCATGTGGCCATTGCCATATCTGTAAATATGTGCATAAGACTAAAGAGTTTGCCAATTTTGATGAGACAAAGAAATTTAGAATCAAACACTTTATTAATAGCTCTACGACAAAGGTCATATATATGTTATTTTGCCCCTTTAATAAAAATTATGTCGGAAAGAGTTCACTCCGCATACGAATAGGGGAACATATATCAAGTATAAAAAAGAAAGATGATGATCGCCCCATAGCAATATACTTTGCCCAATTTCATCAAGGTGACCCAAAAGGTTTGCTGGTTTAAGGAATATATGTTGTGAACTTGCCCCTAGAAGGAGGGACTTTAACCAGATCCTCCTCCAAAAGGAAAAGATGTGGGTGTACAATCTGGGAAACTTAACCCCACATGGTTGAATAATGAATGTAGCCTACAGCCTTTCCTTGAGGAGTAGGAATGAGTGTGATTTCAGACTACTACATAAATGGAAAAGTCCAGGATGCTATGTGATCTAGTTCCCCCTTCGAGCTGTGAAGATTTTCTCCCTGAGAAATACCTAGTTTGTACACTAAATAGAGGTTATCATAAACCCTACTGAATGACTATAGTGACCACTGTATGGGCAACTATAGTAATTGGGGACCAAAGTAGAATCCACACACTGCCTGGTGGTATAGGTTTTTAGTAAAATTCTTAATGTGATGAATGACATTGAATAGAGTGAGATAGAAGACTGACATCTGGTGGTCAGATTAAGTTACAACAGCAAGCTTGTTGGTATTTAAGTCGAGGACTGCAAACTCCTCCTTGCTCTGAAGAAATTAATGATTGGTTAATGAAATGCGTAAGCGGTGCGTCATCACACAAGTGACATAGGTGGAGATGCAACAGATGGGAGGAAGTCACACACGGGGGAGAATGGTGTGAGACCCATGCATGTCTACAGGGCTGAGTGAGGGCACAGTGTGTGGTCTGACAGCGCCAGAGGAGGAGTGAGCACTGTTTGAATATGTTGTCTCACACTCATATAGGATCTTTCTCCCCTGCATAATTAATGTACCATAGGACTCTCATGTTCAATGGAAGATCTAAATGAACTACAACCATCCAGCCTCTCCACACCCAGTCATCAGAAACACACATCATTACTTGAGGTTCAACTATAGACCGGATAGAGGTCATATGGGACGAAGTTCAGTGTGCCTGGATGCATGTGAATGAGGTTTATGAGCAGCTGCATCTCCCCCTAGTTGCAGACAACGTTGTCTTTTTTTAAATAGGTTGGTGAACGTCAATTTTATTACTGTTTATTGTGCAGAATTTTTTGAATAGAGTCAATTTTCTTAATAACCATAGTGTCCGCTATGTGAGCGCTTTTTGGAGGGAGCTCTCTCTTGTTTCCTCCTTTTTTTGCATTTGCCGGCAGCACTGTGTTGCAGGCTAAAAGCTTTCTTGTTAGTGCAGTCGATACCTAACTCACAGTACTTGCGTCTTTGCCACAATTGTGGTGATGAGGCTAAGCTCAAAAAGGCTGCGGATGATCTAAAGATGCGTTTGTTGGAAAGAGGCTATATCAAATCTTGCCTACAGAGGGCCTACAACCGTGCAACCATGCAGTCCTGGTCACAACTCTTGTTTGGCCCTCGCCCCCATGTAAGGAGGAAAACACTCTGCGCATTATAACTCTGTACTGTGAACAGCACTCTGCTGTCCGCAGATGTACCCAAAAATATTGGCACCTACTAACATCTGATTTCAAGATAGCAAAAATTGTTTCCCCTCATCCCCAAATTACTTTTAAGCAAGCACCATTGCTTTGAGACAAGCTGGTATCCAGCAATTTTTCAGTTGGGGATGCCTCACCTGTTGCACATCCCATGGTAGGTACCTTTTCATGTGGATCATGCAATTATTGCAAGTTTATTCATCCTAATCCAACCCCTTCTCTTCCCAATGGACACATATTTTGTCCCAAGAGCTATGTGGATTGCCAGACCCCGGGGGCCATATACATTATGATCTGTCCCTGCGGTGCTTTCTACATCGTAAAGACAATCCGTCCATTTTGGAAAAGAATATATGATCACACATGCCGCCAAAATTGGGGACATCTATTCCCCTATTGAACATCACCTTTGGAAACCCCTTGGGACTCCATCTGTGAATATATATGTTCCAGAACAGTCACAAAAGAAATCACTAAGTTCCTATAATAGTCTTCTTGTTCAAATATTTTTATTGATAAAAGGAAAACAAAATAACAAAAAAACAGAGTTTGGTTTGGCAAGCATGCCAGGTAGGAACAGAGTATACATTGAAAAGGATTACAGAATGCAGCGGATATAAACTTCTTTACTCGCTTATGTAGATAGTCGCAATACACCTTTCGTATGATAGGAGAGACAAATAAAACTAGCTGTTGCGTATTGCCTGCTCGGTGTAGTCACCAGAGGATTGAGTTATAAAAGATCAAATAAAGGCTGTATCAACCATAGATACTAGTACCAATCATTTGCAGTGGAGTGGAGTGTCAAGGCGTTGGTGGTTACTCAGGTAGCCTCTAAATATAGAGTTCTTTATAACGGGTGTCAAACAAGATGTTGTGAGGGGAGGAGGGTGACGCCTATAGCTAACTCCAAATGCGAGTGTTGTTAAGAGGAAAGAGGCATGGGTACCAAAGGGAAAGAGGAGAAAGAGGTAGCAGATAGGAAGAGTCAGATAGAATAAGTGTAAGATAGCCGGGAGGGGGAAGTTATCCCATGGAGGAGGTTAGTCTCTGTAACCTAAAATCATGGAAAGTCAGGTCATGGGAGCAACAGTGTGTTGTCAAAGTCTGATGGAAGAAAATGCCGGACCCAGGGTAGCCATATTCGTTCAAATTTTGAGATGGTGTCTAGAATTGTCGCCTCTATTTTGGCGTGTATCATAGATTTGGTCACCCTATGCTTTGTCTCTACTATTGGGATAGTTGGAGTCTTCCAGGCTCTAGCAATCATTTGCTTAGCTGCTGTTGTGATTTGAAGGACCAATTTAAATCTTGTTTTAGGAATTTCTTGAGGCTTGTGATTAAGTAGGGCTATAGCAGGATTAGGTTGGATTGTTTGATTCATTACCTTGGAGATTATATCAAATATCTCATTCCAGAATTTGCCTACAATCGGGCAAGCCCACCATATGTGGAGATGGGTTCCCTTGTCCGCACACCCCCTAAAACAAGTTGGAGGATAGGTTATTTGGTATTTAGCTATACGTGCAGGGACCAGGTACCACCTGAAAAGGACCTTATAGTTCGCCTCGGAGGCTATGATATTTTGTGTGGCTGACTTTGTGGTTAGCCAAATATTGGTCTATTCATCAGGTTCGAGGTGGATATTCAGATCCTGTTCCCATTTGGTGACATATGAGAGAGAGGTGTGCAGTAGTGAACCTTGGAGAAGTTGATATAGTTGAGAGATTAATCCACGCATATGGGGGTCACGGTCGCAAGCTTGTTCAAATATGGTTTTCTGGGGTAAGGAGGGGTCTGTGTGTGTGTGGGGTTGTGCTTTTCTGATAGAGTAGCAGAGGACCAGCGGTGAAATAAAGATGGTGAGGTCCAAGCGGGGGGAAATGAGGGATTGCGGATATAGGAAAGAAGTGGGTTGTGAGGGGATCGTAGTTTATATTTAAACTTAAGTGTGTTCCAAATACGAAGGGAGTGTCGGGTGATCGGGTTGTTTATCCTCTTATGATCCTTCGGCTGGAGCCATAAGAGGTTAGCAACAGAGAGGGGGTCGCAGTCTATAGATTTGAGTGTCACCCAAAGGGGGATTTCTTTGGTCGCGTGATATTTAGTTAAGGGGGATAGCTGGGCTGCTTGATAATATTTCAAAAAATTTGGCAGGCCTAGTCCACCTTGAGATTCGCTAAGGTAGAGTATAGATCTAGGGACATGTGGTCTAGTCTTCCCCCAGACATAATTAAAAACCTTGCGCTGTAGGATACGTATGAAATATAGGGGGACTGGCACGGGAAGTGTCCTAAAAAGGTAGAGAATTTTAGGTAAGATAACCATTTTCACTGCCGAGATACGTCCTAACCAGGAAAGTGTAAGAGTGGCCCAGGAGGACATAAGCTTTATTAAGTGTCTTAACAGGGGGGGATAATTAGCTTGAAAGAGGTCTGATGGGTCTGAGGTTAGTTTAATACCTAGATATTTCAACGCATCCAATGCCCAGGAAAATGGGAGTACTGATTGTAGATGAGAATGCATGGATGGGGGCATGGAGATATTGACGGCTTTAGATTTTTGAGGGTTAACCACTAGCCCAGAGAAGCCAGCAAAAGAGGTTAGGGTGGAAAGGAGGTTAGGGGTGCATGTGATTGGGGAAGTTAGAAAAAGTAGGATATCGTCTGCAAATAAGCAGAGCTTATGTGTGTGTCCACCTATTTCTAGACCCTTTATATTAGGGCTTTCACGGATTCTCTGGGCTAGTGGTTCAATGGCCAGGGCAAATAGGAGAGGGGAAAGTGGGCATCCCTGTCGAGTTCCTCTACAGCAGTGGTTCTCAACTCCGGTCCTCGGGACCCACCAACAGGCCAGATTTTAAGTATTACCTTGGGGAGATGCAGACTAGAATACTGCAATTACTGAGCAGCAAATGATATCACCTGGGATGTATTTCAGTTATCCTACAAACCTGGCCTGTTGGGGGGTCCCGAGGACCGGAGTTGAGAACCACTGCTCTACAGATTGGGAAGGAGTCAGATCGGTGTCCGGCATAAGTCGCGTTGGCTGATGGGTTTGAGTAGAGGGAAAGAACCCATTTGAAGAAAAAGGGACCGAACCCCCATTTGAGAAGAACGCTCTGTAGGTATGTCCAGGAGAGGCTATCAAAAGCCTTCCTGACATCTAAAGAAAGGAAACATGTGGGGATTTGTCTGGTGCGGGTGAGGTGAGTCAGGAGGACAACCATTCGGACATTGTCTCCGGCTTGTCTTGCAGGCATGAAGCCTGTTTGGTCTCTGTGTATTAAAGAGCCAATTATGACGTTAAGGTGGGAGGCAAGTATTTTGCCTAACAGTTTGATATCATTGTTTAATATCGAGATCGGGCGATAGTTAGCCCATGAGGTGTCGTCTGTTTGGGGTTTCGGTATCATCGAAATCGTGGCTCGTAGTGAGTCTGATGCAAATGTTTTACCTTTACGGATAGAATTGAAAGCAGCAGTGAGGGGGGGGTCAAGATGTCTATGAAGCGTTTATAGTAGGACGCGGTAAGACCGTCGGGGCCCGGTCTTTTATTGCTGTGAAGGGATTTTATGGCTGTCTTCGTTTCTAGTTCAGTGATTGGTTGATCTAATTGTGTTCTTTGTTCTATTGAGAGTGAGGGCAGAGAGAGGGAGTCTAGGAATTCTGAGATTTGTTTTGAGTCCGATGATTGTTTGGGTGCAGAGTATAGTTCTTGGAGCTTTTCGTGAAATATTTGGAGAATTTTGGTGGGATTACTGGTATAACCTTTTTGGGTTGTTTTCAGACGTATGGGTCTATGAGGATTCTCAAGACCTCGTAGGGTCAGGGCCATGAAAGTGGCAGGCTTGTTAGCTTTCATGAAAATCCGATGGCCGGACCTTCTGAGGGATTTTTCTGCAGAGTCAGTGAGGAACACGTCGAGGTCTAGTTTCGCCCGGTCTAGTTCGCTTTTGTGTGTAGGGGTGGGATTATCTTGGAAGTTGGTGTGGGCTAGGGTAAAGGCTTGTTCTAATTGTTGGAATTTAATTTGACGTTCTTTTTTCTTATGGGATGCCAGACTTATCAGTGTCACACGTATTGTTGGTTTGTGCGCTTCCCAAAGTGTTAGAGGTGAAATGTCATCAGTTGAGTTGAGAGAGATATATTCTTTGAGGGCAGCCTCTATCTGCAGTGATAGGGATGGGTGGGATAAAAGGGAGTCGTTTAGTGACCAAGTTCTAGTGCTTTGCGGAGGTGTGAGAGCTGAAAAAGAGGATAGGATTGCGTTATGGTCCGACCACGGTATAGGGATGATGTGGGAAGAGTGTAATAGGGATAGAGATCCGATCGAGGTAAAGACATGATCGATTCGGATAAAAGAGTTGTGTGGGTGGGAATAGTAAGAAAATTGTTTTTTATTAGGGTTGCATTCGCGCCATGTGTCTGCTAGTGAGTGGTGCTGTAGGAGTTGTTGGAAGGTGAGTTTTTTGGGAGTTGGGTTGGGTGAGTACGGTGACTTGTCAAGAAAGGGGAAGAGGACCTGGTTGGAGTCGCCACCTATAAACAAGGTGCCTTGCTTGTGCGTGTCAATTACTTTTAAGAGATGGGAGAGAAAAGCTGAGGGATTTTTATTGGGGGCGTAGTATGATACTATTGTGACTGGAGAATCAATTAATTGGCCAATTAAAATTAGACACCTACCTTCTGGGTCACGTATTTCAGATTTTATCGTGAAAGGGGTGGATCTGTGGAAGGCTATTAGTACCCCTCTTTGTTTCGTGTCTGCCGAAGCAGTATAGAACTGTGGGTACGTGTTAATTAGGTATTTAGGGGCATGTAGCTTAGTGAAATGCGTCTCTTGGAGACAAATGACGTGGGCTTTAAGTGAGGAAAACGTGCGAAGGGCTTTGCGCCGTTTGCATGGAGAATTAAATCCCTGTATGTTGAGGGACAAAATGTTGAATTTAGCCATTAGGCGGGATAATGTTTGGCGCTAATGTGAGAATAATAGTGGGATGGGAATTCCCCCTACCGGCCAGAGAGTAGAAGGTAGGTAAGGAAGAGAAAGAAGGGAGGAAGAATAATAGCACAGAAAACAGGAGAAAGGAGATAGGAAGAGGGTGTAAAGAAAATAATTTACCGTCCAGGCAGGAGCAAAGTTCCTGCATGGAGGGAAGCATGTTGTCCAAGGAAGACCAATTAGGTGGGTCCTTGGGCAAGATGTGGGGGCTGGCAGTGACAAACAGCCGGAGACATGCGACGGCATGGTTAAACATTTAGTAAACAGTAACAATTATTACAACCAGAGTGTCCAGTATAAGTATTACCAGTCCGTAGAGGGACTCAGGAGTTCTTACGTGGCGATCTCACTATTGCACCTCTAAATAGACAGCAGCTGGGACTAGTCTAAAAAAAAACAGAGTGACAGAGTTGCATATGTCATGAGATAACAATGAGGGGAGAGATAAACACTCCCAAGATGAGGTATGTGGGTCTCTTAAAGGTTGTGGAAATATTGGCTTAGGGGGTTTCAGATAGTACCATTCGCATAGGGTAAATGCGAAGGAGACAGGCTGTAAAATTTGGAGTTAAGGAGGAGGGGGGATAAGAGACTGACATAGCTCTATTTCAGAAAACAGGCATTAACCAAAAACAATAAACCTGCAGAAAAAAATATAACTGTAAGTAAACAGATTAGTCTGCATAGGGGGTTGTTGTCCGGGTCCCAGTCAGTAAGGGGTTAAAGGAGGTTGAGCTCCTTGTTAGGATGTGCCTTGAGCACCAAAGTCCAAATAGTAGAGTGAAAGCTAGATTGCTTTGTTACTTAGCTTTCAGTCCATTGAGTCTGAGGGGTCCTGGAGGATGGGAGATATCCTGCTTCTTTTAGTGGAGGATTGAGGGGTGTGGGGTGTCTTCATAGGAGATGCTGAAGTGGAGCGTCGACATGTTCTCTGTGGGAGGGTTGGGTCAGCTGGAGTCAGGTGCAGGTCTTGTAGGTGGTTTTGAAGTTCTTCAATGGTTCTGCTGGTGTATTTGCGATCTTGGTATGTGAAACGCAGGGAGAAGGGGAATCCCCATGAGTACACAATCTTGCGTTGTTGGAGGGTTAGGAGATAGGGTTTGAAAGCCCTTCGTTTTGTAATGGTGGTTTTGGATAAATCAGCGAAAAGCTGATATTCATTGCCCTGGAAGGTGAGGGTGGACTTTAGTCTGGCAGACTGCAGGAGCTGCCCCTTAGTACGGAAAAAATGCATTTTTGCT
>BLSH010005555.1:803257-828736 GCA_018402905.1 Glandirana rugosa | reverse complement strand
TGTCAGGTTTATTATTTGTTTTGAGGTCTTCTGCAGACACGTCTGCTTTGCGCAGACTACCCCTGGTGTACGGATAGCGTTAGAAAGAAAATACATAAAATAAAAGGTCGAAAATAAAACAGACAAGGATATAGTCACCTTATTTGACCATACAAAATGATGTGTTACACCTCGCCAAAGAAAAGAAGTGTACCGAGGCCCACTCCAGACTACAGACTACAGCTCCCATCGGAACTGAGGCCACGATTCCCTGGTAGGTTTTCCTCTTCAAGTGGTCGTGGTGGTTGCTTCTAGGACGGTAGTGACAAACACCTCAAAAGGTGATGTTCGGACATTCCAGGTGACCGGCATGACCGTACGGCCAGTGGACCTTACAGGCTTGTAGTGGAAAACTCCACAAACAGTGATGGCAGGATCTTCGTTGGTGGTGCTGGTGAACTTCTCCTTTTGGATGGTCCCTTAGCACCGGAGTCAAGGCTACCCTCGACATCAGACATCAGACCTCACCCGGAGCCATGTGAAGAAAAGAAACCGCTCCACATTGTGTAGTAAAACATACCAGTTTATTCCACTGATATAGGAACAGACAAAATAAAAGCTGGAAAATAAAATACATAAAAGAAAGATTGCGATAGGCATGTGGTCCCCATCAGACGCGTTTCGTCTGCACAGACGTCTTCTGGAGTTTTGTTTATTATTTGGACTGTCCTGTACTAATTGCAATTGAAGCAAGTAAAAAAGTTTGAATGCAACAAGTTTCTGTGTGATATTCTAATTTGAGAAGTGCTATTACAGCCAATGCATGGAAAATTAAGTTGTGTTACCTGTGCAGAGTTGTTCTAAAGCCTGGTACACACTACAAAAAAACTGTCAGCTCTGGTCAGAGATGCTATACTAATGATCTGACATTAGTGCAGTGGTCTCCCCCAGAGGGGGACGGCCCCCCCCCCACTAGAACATTCCAATAAGCTCACTCTGCCATTGGCTGAGAGTGCTGATTGGGAGTCAACCAGCTGCTGGTTTACAGACCAACATACACACGGGCCGAATGACGGACTTTTTTTAACCCGCCCACGTCTCCTATAGCCTACACTTTTTGCAGTACAAATATTATTGGCCACAGAATGGTGGGAGTTGGAGGAGCAAAATCGCCTTCCTGTTGGTGAGAGAAAACCCCCTCAGATAACATGGGTCAGGTAACATGGGCGCAAAAGTTCGAATGGACTTTGGAATATCTGACCTGAACCATGAGTAAGATACAGGCCTGTGCTAGAATGTGCACTGTGTGTGAATGGCTCAAGCAGCAATGACCAGGAGGATGGTCATCTAAGTGCATGCTACAATATGTGGATTGGTCTGAGCAACATGTTCTGCCCTGCAACCTGTATATTTAGGGGTGATCCAGTTGTGTGTGATGAAACCCTACATATGGATGAGTGAGTTTGCTTTAACAATTAAAAATGAGTTAAATATTTTTTGATTGCAGAGGCACAACCCCTCTATTGGTTGGCTTTGCACTGAGGTTCTTTCCTGGTTGCCACAATGCAGTCAGACATGTTTTCGGAAAGTGGCTAAGGTTTTGTGTACCTCTTCACTCTCCTCCCTGCTGGAGGAGTACCGCAAATTTAGTGATGTCTTTGACAAAGGTCAAGCCGGTAGTTTGCCTGCACACTGGTCATACGATTGCGCAATTGACTTTCAACCTGGGGCCATACCCTCTCGTGGCCGATTTTACCCTTTGTCTGTCTTGGAGGAGAAAACCATGGAGGAATATGTCACAGATGCACTTTCTAGAGGGTTCATCTGCAAATTCTCATCTCCTGCTGGTGCTGGCTTCTTCTTTGTAAAAAAGAAGAGTGGCAAACTGAGACCTTGTATCAATTATAGGGGTCTCAATCGCGTCACAATTAAGAATACTTATCTGATTCCTTTGATTACGGAAATATTTCACCGCTTCAAGGGAGCAACATTTTTCAAAAAGCTTGATCTGAGAGGGGCATACAATCTCGTGAGGATCAAGGAGGGCAATGAGTGGAAAATTGCATCTAATACCAAGACAGGCTATTACGAATACCTCATAATGCAGTTTGGTCTTTGCAACGCTCCAGCAGTTTTTCAGGAATTCATCAACGATATCCTCCGAGATATGTTGCAGCAATGTGTGGTGGTGTATCTCGACGATATCCAAGTCCCTAGAGAGTCACCACACGGATGTCTGTCATGTGTTTCAGAGGCTGAGAGATAATAACCTGTATTGTAAATTGGAGAAGTGCGAGTTCCATCGTGAACAGGTTAAATTCCTGGGTTATGTCATTTCCACTGCTGGTTTTTCGATGGACCGAGAGAAGCTATCAGCAGTTCTACAGTGGCCCTGACCCGTGGGTTTACATCCACTACAACGTTTTCTTGGCTTTGCCAATTATTATCAGACGTTTATTCGTAACTTCTCGTCTCTGGTCAAGCCCCTGACTGATATGACCAGAAAGAATGGTAACCCACAGAATTGGTCTCCGGAGTGCATTGCAGCCTTTGAAAGTCTCAAGGCAGCCTTTGTTTCTGCTCCTGTATTGGCACATCCAGATCCTACATTACCCTTCATCCTTGAGGTTGATGCATCTGGCACTGGAGTTGGTGCCCTTCTGTCCCAACGTCTCACCTCCGAGAGCTCTATGCATCCTTGTGGCTACTTTTCCAAGAAGTTGTCTCCTATGGAATGCAATTATGAGATTGGGGACAGAGGGTTGTTAGCGATCATTTTAGCCCTTAAAGAATGGAGGCATCTCCTTGAGGGTACCACGGTTCAGGTTCTCATTTTGACTGACCCCAAGAATCTCACATTCTTGTCTGAGGCTAAACGCCTCTCCCCCAGGAGGGCGTGATGGGCTCTGTTCTTGTCAAGCTTCAATTACATAGTCTCATTCTTACCCGGTACTAAGAATGTAAGGGCCAATGCATTGTCACAACAGTTTTCCTCTACTTTCAAAGTGGAGTTGGTTCCTGTTCCTGTGATACCTCCAGATCATATTCTGGCTACGATTGGTACCAGTCTCACTTCACCTTTGGGTGACAAGATCCTTACTGCTAAGATCCATGCTCCTCCTGAGAAACCTTTTGACTGCTGCTTTGTCCCAGAGAGTCTCCGTACTGCTGTGCTCCAGACCTACCATTCTGCCAAGGCTGTTGGTCCCCCAGTGAAGAATAAACTCATTTGGGCTATTTCCCAACAGTTTTGGTGGCCTAGTCTCCGCGCTGATGTAGTCGCCTTTGTAGCAGCCTGTTCCGTGTGTGCTTCAGAACAAAACACCACAACATCTTCCAGTAGGTCTTCTGCATTCCATACCCTTAGACCCATCTGTCTATGCAAAGTAAACAAAGCAAAGTATTATGTAAAAGTTACAATAAGTCAAGAACAACATTTTCAAACTTCTATCAGAAGTGATAGTCATAAAAACATGCTGAATTTTACATATCGTTGCTGTATATAAGTAAAAAGAACATATCTGTATTGCTCAAGAAACATGCTTTTTTAGGTCTATATCTTACTGGTGCTAGTAGCCATGATCCCAGTTTTCCGGACACCCCGTTGGGAGCAAACTGTGTCTGGATGTGGGTATGGCTATACTTTGTGGTTGTGTAGGAGTAATTCTGGATGTTTGAAGAAACTGCAATATTTTGGTACTGAATTATGGCATAACTGAAGTATTAATTTTTTTAAACAATTAGGTTATTACTAAGGTTTCAGTTTCTCATGCTCTATCTATAATGAGGTGTTCATCAAGGGGAATGTAAGGTCTTCAAGATAGTGTGAAGATGTGATATTTGAGAGGAGATGCTTTATGGAAAATTGATGTTTTTGTACCGCTGTTTCTGATGGATATCTTTCAGATATCTAGGAGGAGGAATCTCTATTTAGAGAATTTGAGTAGTGGGCCCAACATGAGCAGGTTTTACTAAATTTGGAGGGGTTCTCTCATTATATGTATCACTTCTTCCATTTCAGCTGTATGATGTACGTAGTGTATCCAGTGTGAAATTGTTTGTGATGTAGATGAGTTCCATTTTAGTGGGATGCATCTTTTGGCTGCATTTATGAGGTGTTACGATATTGGGAGTGCAGAAGGGAAGAGTGGTGCAGCAGATATTGTGCTGGTGTGAAATCCAAAGTATAGGTGGTGATCTTTGCTATATGTTCATGTATCTCTCTCCAGAAAGGTTGTATTTTCAAGCATATCCACCAGATATGTAGTAGTGTACCACCTTCCCTTCCACATCTCCAACAGAGGGGTGGGGATGTTGTGTGGGAGAATTTGTTTAATTGGATTGGTGTAATATACCAACTTTCTAATAATTTGTATCCTGCTTCTTGGATTGTGGAGTTAATTGAGCCTTCGTGAATGTTATGTAGTATGTTGTCCTATTCTTCCCCTGTAAAAGAAAGGTCAAGATTTTTTTCTCATTTCAGACCATGGTCCACTAGTTTTTGCTTCATGGTTGGAGAATAATAGGTTGTACATAAAAGACACTTCATGTGCTTGTGGGGAAGATCTGGTATAAAAGGCTTCAAATAGTGTATGTTTTCTGTGCCATTCTGGTGAGATATTTGGGTATTTGAAGAAATGTTTTAGCTTAACATATGTCCAGCATGGAAATGTGAAGTCTGGCATTTTATTTTGGAGTATTTTGTATGGCACTAAGGAGCCGCTTTGTAAAAACTGTTCAACTTACAGTATCTCACAAAAGTGAGTACACCCCTCACATTTTTGTAAACATTTTATTATACCTTCTCATGTGACAACACTGACAAAATTACACTTTGCTACAATGTAAAGTAGTGAGTGTACAGCTTGTATAACAGTGTAAATTTGCTGTCCCCTCAAAATAACTCAACACACAGCCATTAATGTCTAAACCGCTGGTAACAAAAGTGAGTACATCCTTAAGTGAAAATGTCCAAATTTGCCCAATTAGCCATGTTCCCTCCCCGGTGTCATGGGACTCGTTAGTGTTACAAGGTCTCAGGTGTGAATGGGGAGCAGGTGTGTTAAATTTGATGCTATCGCCCTCACTCTCTCATACTGGTCACTGGAAGTTCAACATGGCACCTCATGGAAAAGAACTCTCTGAGGAACTGAAAAAAAGAACTGTTGCTCTACATAAAGATGGCCTAGACTATAAGAAGATTGACAAGACTCTGAAACTGAGCTGCAGCATGGTGGCCAAGACCATACAGCAGCTTAACAGGACAAGTTCCACTCAGAACAGGCCTCGCCATGGTCGACCAAAGAAGTGGAGTGCACGTCATATCCAGAGGTTGCCAGTATTGCTGCAGAGGTTGAAGGGGTGGGGGAGTCAGCCTGTCAGTGCTCAGACCATACACCGCACACTGCATCAAATTGGTCTGCATGGCTGTCATCCCAGAAGGAAGCCTCTTCTAAAGATGATGCACTAGTAAGCCCGCAAACAGTTTGCTGAAGACAAGCAGACTAAGGACATGGATTACTGGAACCACGTCCTGTGGTCTGATGAGTCCAAGATAAACTTATTTGGTTCAGATGGTGTCAAGTGTGTGTGTCGGCAACCAGGTGAGGAGTACAAAGACAAGTGTGTCTTGCCTACAGTCAAGCATGGTAGTGGGAGTGTCATGGTCTGGGGCTGCATGAGTGCTACCAGCACTGGGAAGCTACAGTTCATTGAGGGAACCATGAATGCCAACATGTACCGTTTCATACTGAAGCAGAGCATGATCCCCTCCTTTCAGAGACTGGGCCACAGTGCAGTATTCCAACATGATAACGACCCAAAACACACTTCCAAGACGACCACTGCCTTGCTAAAGAAGCTGAGGGTAAAGGTGATGGACTGGCCAAGCATGTCTCCAGATCTAAACCCTATTAAGCATCAGTGGGGCATCTCAAATGGAGGGTGGAGGAGCACAAGGTCTCTAACTCTGTGATGTCATCATGGAGGAGTGGAAGAGGACTCCAGTGGCAACCTGTGAAGCTGTGGTGAACTCCATGCCCAAAAGTGTTAAGGCAGTGCTGGAAAATAGTGGTGGCCACACAAAATATTGACACTTTGGGCCCAATTTGGACATTATCACTTAGGGGTGTACTCTCTTTTGTTGCCAGCGGTTTAGACATTAATGTCTGTGTGTTGAGTTATTTTGAGGGGACAGCAAATTTACACTGTTATACAAGCTGTACCCTCACTACTTTACATTGTAGCAAAGTGCCCTACAAAAAAACGGGGATAGGGAAAATCAAATTTAAAAAAATAAAAATGGGCTGGGGGGTGGATGTGGAGTAGGAGCCTAGAGGTTGACTAGGCCGTGACTGTGGCAGTATAGGTGGAAGTGGCAGTGGTGGAGGAGGAGGAGGAGGTAGCCAACACTCTTTGTTGTTGTTTTTTTTTTTTTTCTAATTGGGGTAGCCCCCAAAATATTGAGGCATATTCAAAAAACAAGTATACCAATGGCTGTGTGAGGCCGGTCTAAATGTCTATTCTGCAGGATTTCTTACAGGAGCAGCAGGAAACTCTCCCTATAGAACTAAGAGACAATTTTAGAACAATAATCTGTCCCTTACAGCACCAGCAGGAACCTCTCCCTATAGAACTAGGAGATGATTATAGAACAATAATCTGTCCCTTTCAGCAACAGCAGGAACCTGACCCTATAGCAGTAGGCGATGATTTTAGAACAATGATCTGTCCCTTACAGGAGCAGCAGGAACCTCTCCCTATAGAAATAGGAGACAATTTTAGAACAATAATCTTTCCCTTACAGCACCAGCAGGAACCTCTCCCTATAGAATTAGGAGATGATTATAGAACAATATCTGTCCCTTACAGCAACAGCATGAACCTGACCATATAGCAGTAGGCGATGATTTTAGAACAATATCTGTCCCTTACAGCAACAGCAGGAACCTGACCCTATAGCAGTAGGGGATTTTAGAACAATCATCTGTCCCTTACAGCATCAGCAGGAACCTCTCCCTATAGAACTAGGAGATGCATTTGGAACAATAATCTGTCCCTTACAGCAACAGCAGGAACCTGACCCTATAGCAGTAGGTGATGATTTTAGAACAATAATCTGTCCCTTACAGCAACAGCAGGAACCTGGCCCTATAGCAGTAGGTGATTTTTTAGAACAATAATCTGTCCCTTACAGCACCAGCAGGAACCTCTCCCTATAGAACTAGGAGATGATTATAGAACAATAATCTGTCCCTTACCGCAACAGCAGGAACCTGACCCTATAGCGGTAGGCAATGATTTTAGAACAATAATCTGTCCCTTACAGGAGCAGCAGCAACCTCTCCCTATAGAACTAGGAGATGATTTTAGAACAATAATCTGTCCCTTACAGCACCAGCAGGAACCTCTCCCTATCAAACTAGGAGATGATTATAGAACAATAATCTGTCCCTTACAGCAACAGCATGAACCTGACCATATAGCAGTAGGCAATGATTTTAGAACAATATCTGTCCCTTACAGAAAAAGCAGGAACCTGACCCTATAGCACTAGGAGATGATTTTAGAACAAAAATCTGTCCCTTACAGCAACAGCAGGAACCTGACCCTATAGCAGTAGGCGATGATTTTAGAACAATAATCTGTCCCTTACAGCACCAACAGGATCCTCTCCCTATAGAACTAGGAGATGATTATAGAACAATAATCTGTCCCTTACAGCAACAGCAGGAACCTGACCCTATAGCGGTAGGCAATGATTTTAGAACAATAATCTGTCCCTTACAGGAGCAGCAGAAACCTCTCCCTATAGAACTAGGAGATGATTATAGAAGAATAATCTGTCCCTTACAGCACCAGCAGGAACCTCTGCCTATAGAACTAGGAGATGATTATAGAACAATAATCTGTCCCTTACAGTAACAGCAGGAACCTGACCCTATAGCAGTAGGTGATGATTTTAGAACAATAATCTGTCCCTTAGAGCAACAGCAGGAACCTCTCCCTATAGCACTAGGAGATGATTTTAGAACAATAATCTGTTCCTTACAGCACCAGCAGGAACCTCTCCCTATAGAACTTAGAGATGATTATAGAACAATAATCTGTCCCTTACAGCAACAGCAGGAACCTGACCCTATAGCAGTAGGTGATGATTTTTGAACAAAATCTGTCCCTTACAGCAACAGCAGGAACCTGACCCTATAGCAGTAGGCAATGCTTTTAGAACAATAATCTGTCCCTTACAGCACCAGCAGGATTCTCTCCCTAGAGAACTAGGAGATGATTATAGAACAATAATCTGTCCCTTAAAGAAACAGCAGGAACCTGACCCTATAGCAGTAGGCCATGATTTTAAAACAATAATCTGTCCCTTACAGCAACATCAGGAACCTGACCCTATAGCAGTAGGCAATGATTTTAGAACAATAATCTGTGCCTTACAGGAGCAGCAGGAACCTCTCCCTATAGAACTAGGAGATGATCATAGAACAATAATCTGTACCTTACAGCAACAGCAGGAACCTCTCCCTCTAGAAATAGGAGACACTTTTAGAACAATAATCTGTCCCTTACAGCACCAGCAGGAACCTCTCCCTAGAGAACTAGGAGATGATTATAGAACAATAATCTGTCCTTTACTGCAACAGCAGGAACCTGACCCTATAGCAGTAGGTGATGATTTTAGAACAATAATCTGTCCCTTACAGCAACAGCAGGAACCTGACCCTATAGCAGCTGACGATGATTTTAGAACAATAATCTGTCCCTTACAGAAGCAGCAGGAACCTAACCCTATAGAACTAGGAGATGATTTTAGAACAATAATCTGTCCCTTACAGCACCAGCAGGAACCTCTCCCTATAGAACTAGGAGATGATTATAAAACAATAATCGGTCCCTTACAGCAACAGCAGGAACCTGACCCTATAGCAGTAGGCGATGATTTAGAACAATAATCTGTCCCTTACAGCAACAGCAGGAACCTGACCCTATAGCGGTAGGCAATGATTTTATAGCAATAATCTGTCCCTTACTGGAGCATCAGGAACCTCTCCCTAAAGAACTAGGAGACGATTTTGGAACAATAATCTGTCCCTTACCGCACCAGCAGGAACTTCTGCCTATAGAACTAGGAGATGATTATAGAACAATAATCTGTCCCTTACAGCAATAGTAGGAACCTGACCCTATAGCAGTAGGTGATGATTTTAGAACAATAATCTGTCCCTTACAGCAACAGCAGGAACCTGACCCTATAGCAGTAGGCACTGATTTTAGAACAATAATCTGTCCCTTACAGGAGCAGCACGAACCTGACCCTATAAAACTAGGAGATAATTTTAGAACAATAAGCTGTCCCTTACAGCACCAGCAGGAACCTCTCCCTATAGAACTAGGAGATGATTATAGAACAATAATCTGTCCCTTACAGCAACAGCAGGAACCTGACCCTATAGCGGTAGGTGATGATTTTTGAACAAAATTTGTCCCTTACAGCAACAGCAGGAACCTGACCCTATAGCAGTAGGCGATGATTTTAGAACAATAATCTGTCCCTTACAGCACCAGCAGGATTCTCTCCCTAGAGAACTAGGAGATGATTATAGAACAATAATCTGTCCCTTAAAGAAACAGCAGGAACCTGACCCTATAGCAGTAGGCCATGATTTTAAAACAATAATCTGTCCCTTACAGCAACATCAGGAACCTGACCCTATAGCAGTAGGCAATGATTTTAGAACAATAATCTGTGCCTTACAGGAGCAGCAGGAACCTCTCCCTATAGAACTAGGAGATGATCATAGAACAATAATCTGTACCTTACAGCAACAGCAGGAACCTCTCCCTCTAGAAATAGGAGACACTTTTAGAACAATAATCTGTCCCTTACAGCACCAGCAGGAACCTCTCCCTAGAGAACTAGGAGATGATTATAGAACAATAATCTGTCCTTTACTGCAACAGCAGGAACCTGACCCTATAGCAGTAGGTGATGATTTTAGAACAATAATCTGTCCCTTACAGCAACAGCAGGAACCTGACCCTATAGCAGCTGACGATGATTTTAGAACAATAATCTGTCCCTTACAGAAGCAGCAGGAACCTAACCCTATAGAACTAGGAGATGATTTTAGAACAATAATCTGTCCCTTACAGCACCAGCAGGAACCTCTCCCTATAGAACTAGGAGATGATTATAAAACAATAATCGGTCCCTTACAGCAACAGCAGGAACCTGACCCTATAGCAGTAGGCGATGATTTAGAACAATAATCTGTCCCTTACAGCAACAGCAGGAACCTGACCCTATAGCGGTAGGCAATGATTTTATAGCAATAATCTGTCCCTTACTGGAGCATCAGGAACCTCTCCCTAAAGAACTAGGAGACGATTTTGGAACAATAATCTGTCCCTTACCGCACCAGCAGGAACTTCTGCCTATAGAACTAGGAGATGATTATAGAACAATAATCTGTCCCTTACAGCAATAGTAGGAACCTGACCCTATAGCAGTAGGTGATGATTTTAGAACAATAATCTGTCCCTTACAGCAACAGCAGGAACCTGACCCTATAGCAGTAGGCACTGATTTTAGAACAATAATCTGTCCCTTACAGGAGCAGCACGAACCTGACCCTATAAAACTAGGAGATAATTTTAGAACAATAAGCTGTCCCTTACAGCACCAGCAGGAACCTCTCCCTATAGAACTAGGAGATGATTATAGAACAATAATCTGTCCCTTACAGCAACAGCAGGAACCTGACCCTATAGCGGTAGGTGATGATTTTTGAACAAAATTTGTCCCTTACAGCAACAGCAGGAACCTGACCCTATAGCAGTAGGCGATGATTTTAGAACAATAATCTGTCCCTTACAGCACCAGCAGGATTCTCTCCCTAGAGAACTAGGAGATGATTATAGAACAATAATCTGTCCCTTAAAGAAACAGCAGGAACCTGACCCTATAGCTGTAGGCCATGATTTTAAAACAATAATCTGTCCCTTACAGCAACAGCAGGAACCTGACCCTATAGCAGTAGGCAATGATTTTAGAACAATAATATGTCCCTTACAGGAGCAGCAGGAACCTCTCCCTATAGAACTAGGAGATGATCATAGAAAAATAATCTGTACCTTACAGCAACAGCAGGAACCTCTCCCTCTAGAAATAGGAGACGATTTTAGAACAATAATCTGTCCCTTACAGCACCAGCAGGAACCTCTCCCTAGAGAACTGGGAGATGATTATAGAACAATAATCTGTCCCTTACTGCAACAGCAGGAACCTGACCCTATAGCAGTAGGCGATGATTTTAGAACAATAATCTGTCCCTTACTGCAACAGCAGGAACCTGACACTATAGAAGTAGGCGATGATTTTAGAACAATAATCTGTCCCTTACAGCAACAGCAGGAACCTGACCCTATAGCAGCAGACGATGATTTTAGAACAATAATCTGTCCCTTACAGAAGCAGCAGGAACCTAACCCTATAGAACTAGGAGATGATTTTAGAACAATAATCTGTCCCTTACAGAACCAGCAGGAACCTCTCCCTATAGAACTAGGAGATGATTATAGAACAATAATCTGTCCCTTACAGCAACAGCAGGAACCTGACCCTATAGCAGTAGGCGATGATTTAAAACAATAATCTGTCCCTTACAGCAACAGCAGGAACCTGACCCTATAGCGGTAGGCGATGATTTTAAAACAATAATCTGTCCCTTACTGGAGCATCAGGAACCTCTCCCTAAAGAACTAGGAGAAGATTTTGGAACAATAATCTGTCCCTTACCACACCAGCAGGAACTTCTGCCTATAGAACTAGGAGATGATTATACAACAATAATCTGTCCCTTACAGCAACAGCAGGAACCTGACCCTATAGCAGTAGGCACTGATTTTAGAAGAATAATCTGTCCCTTACAGGAGCAGCACGAACCTGACCCTATAAAACTAGGAGATAATTTTAGAACAATAATCTGTCCCTTACAGCACCAGCAGGAACCTCTGCCTACAGAACTAAGAGATGATTATAGAACAATAATCTGTCGCTTACAGCAACAGCAGGAACCTGACCCTATAGCAGTAGGTGATGATTTTAGAACAATAATCTGTCCCTTAGAGCAACAGCAGGAACCTCTCCCTATAGCACTAGGAGATGATTATAGAACAATAATCTGTCCCTTACTGCAACAGCAGGAACCTGACCCTATAGCAGTAGGCGATGATTTTAGAACAATAATCTGTCCCTTACTGCAACAGCAGGAACCTCTCCCTATAGAACTAGGAGATGATTATAGAACAATAATCTGTCCCTTACAGCAACAGCAGGAACCTGACCCTATAGCAGTAGGTGATGATTTTTGAACAAAATCTGTCCCTTACAGCAACAGCAGGAACCTGACCCTATAGCAGTAGGCAATGATTTTAGAACAATAATCTGTCCCTTACAGCACCAGCAGGATTCTCTCCCTATAGAACTAGGAGATGATTATAGAACAATAATCTGTACCTTAAAGCAACAGCAGGAACCTGACCCTATAGCAGTAGGCGATGATTTTAATACAATAATCTGTCCCTTACAGCAACAGCAGGAACCTTACCCTATAGCAGTAGGCGATGATTTTAGAACAATAATCTGTGCCTTACCACAACAGCAGGAACCTCTCCCTCTAGAAATAGGAGACGATTTTAGAACAATAATCTGTCCCTTACAGCACCAGCAGAAACCTCTCCCTATAGAACTAGGAGATGATTATAGAACAATAATCTGTCCCTTACTGCAACAGCAGGAACCTGACCCTATAGCAGTAGGCGATGATTTTAGAACAATAATCTGTCCCTTACAGAAGCAGCAGGAACCTGACCCTATAGAACTAGGAGATGATTTTAGAATAATAATCTGTCCCTTACAGCACCAGCAGGAACCTCTCCCTATAGAACTAGGAGATGATTATAGAACAATAATTGGTCCCTTACAGCAACAGCAGGAACCTGACCCTATAGCAGTAGGCGATGATTTAAAATAATAATCTGTCCCTTACAGCAACAGCAGGAACCTGACCCTATAGCAGTAGGCGATGATTTTAGAACAATAATCTGTCCCTTACTGGAGCATCAGGAACCTCTCGCTAAAGAACTAGGAGACGATTTTGGAACAATAATCTGTCCCTTACAGCACCATCAGGAACTTCTGCCTATAGAACAAGGAGATGATTATAGAACAATAATCTGTCCCTTAAAGCAACAGCAGGAACCTGACCCTATAGCAGTAGGCAATGATTTAAAACAGTAATCTGTCCCTTACATCAACAGCAGGAACCTGACCCTGTAGCAGTAGGCACTGATTTTAGAACAATAATCTGTCCCTTACAGGAGCAGCAGGAACCTCTCCCTATAGAACTAGGAGACGATTTTAGAACAATAATCTGTCCCTTACAGCACTAGCAGGAACCTCTCCCTATAGAACTAGGAGGTGATTATAGAACAATAATCTGTCCCTTACAGCAACAGCAGGAACCTGACCCTATAGCAGTAGGCTATGATTTTATAACAATAATCTGTCCCTTACAGGAGCAGCAGGAACCTCTCCCTATAGAACTAGGAGACGATTTTAGAACAATAATCTGTCCCTTACAGCACCAGCAGGAACCTCTCCCTATAGAACTAGGAGATGATTATAGAACAATAATCTGTCCCTTACAGCAACAGCAGGAACCTGACCCTATAGCAGTAGGTGATGATTTTAGAACAAAATCTGTCCCTTACAGCAACAGCAGGAACCTGACCCTATAGCAGTAGGCGATGATTTTAGAACAATAATCTGTCCCTTACAGCACCAGCAGGATTCTCTCCCTATAGAACTAGGAGATGATTATAGAACACTAATCTGTCCCTTAAAGCAACAGCAGGAACCTGACCCTATAGCAGTAGGTGATGATTTTAGAACAATAATCTGTCCCTTACAGGAGCAGCAGGAACCTCTCCCTATAGAACTAGGAGATGATTATAGAACATTAATCTGTCCCTTACAGCAACAGCAGGATCCTGACCCTATAGCAGTAGGCTATGATTTTAGAACAATAATCTGTCCCTTACAGGAGCAGCAGGAACCTCTCCCTCTAGAAATAGGAGAGGATTTTAGAACAATAATCTGTCCCTTACAGCACCAGCAGGAACCTCTCCCTATAGAACTAGGAGATGATTATAGAACAATAATCTGTCCCTTACTGCAACAGCAGGAACCTGACCCTATAGCAGTAGGCGATGATTTTAGAACAATAATCTGTCCCTTACAGCAACAGCAGGAACCTGACCCTATAGCAGCAGGCGATGATTTTAGAACAATAACCTGTCCCTTACAGAAGCAGCCGGAACCTGACCCTATAGAACTAGGAGATGATTTTAGAACAATAATCTGTCCCTTACAGCACCAGCAGGAACCTCTCCCTATAGAACTAGGAGATGATTATAGAACAATAATCGGTCCCTTACAGCAACAGCAGGAACCTGACCCTATAGCAGTAGGCGATGATTTAAAACAATAATCTGTCCCTTACAGGAGCAGCAGGAACCTCTCCCTATAGAACTAGGAGACGATTTTAGAACAATAATCTGTCCCTTACAGCACCAGCAGGAACCTCTCCCTATAGAACTAGGAGATGATTTTAGAACAATAATCTGTCCCTCAAAGCAGTAGACTCTATCTAGTCCAGTATCAGATCATTCTGTAATGCAGGATGAAATGTTATTAGATCTGCAATCTGTCCCTAAAAGCAGGAGTAGTAAACTCTACCTTATCCAGAATCAGATTGTTCTGTAATGCAGGATGAGATCTGCAATCTGTCCCTCAAAGCAGTAGTAGTAGTAATCTCTACCTAGTCCAGTATCAGATCATTCTGTAATGCAGGATGAGATCTGCAATCTGTCCCTCAAAGCAGTAATCTCTACCTAGTCCAGAATCAGATCGTTCTGTAATGCAGGATGAGATGTTATTATATCTGCAATCTGTCCCTCACAGCGCCTGCAGCATCCTCTCCCTACACTAGCCTGAGAGCTTGTGACATGCAGCACTACGTGACTCCAGCTTATACAGAGGCTGGGTCACATGATGTACTGGCCAATCACAGCCATGCCACTAGTAGGCATGGCTGTGATGGCTTCTAAGGGCAAACCAGTGAAACGCTTGTTGATTGGCTGCCCTGCAGCAATTCAACAGGCGGGATAAAGTACCCGAACCCTGAACCCAAACCCAAACTTTTTTTCATATGTCCGGGTTCGGGTCACGGACACCCCAAAGTTCGGTACGGACCCAAACTTTATAGTTCTGGTACGCTCAACTAATGGTTCAAGGGAGAGTACATAGAGTAGGGGTAACATGGGGCATCCCCTGACTGGTACCATTCGAGATGGGGAAGGCATTTGATAGGTGGCTCTTTACTCGGACTATCGCAGATGGTGTTGAATAAAGTGCCATGTTAAAATCGAGCATTTTCTTTCCCAGGCCTACTTTTTCTAGCACCACTTTCATATAGTCCCAAGCCACTCTATCAAATGCCTTCTCTGCATCTAGGGATCGAAAGAATCCCTTTTGGGTCGTTTTGGTCATCCAATAATGTAGATTTAGAGCTTTCAGAGTACTGTCTCTGGCCTCCCTTCCCTGGATGAAGCCTACTTGGTCTTTGTTAACCAAAGAAGCCATATGTGTTGTTAATCGATTGGCAAGTATCTTGGAAAGTATCTTGATCTGTAATTGCTTACTAGTGATTGATCTTTTTCTTCTTTAGGAATTACTGAAATGTGTGCTTCTAACATGTAATCCATTGGGTTTGGAGAGTTGAAAGCTTTCAGAAAGGGGGAAGTAAGGGTGTCTATAAAGGTCTTATAATAGGCAGCAGACAAGCCATCTGGCCCTGGGCTTTTTCCCATTTTTAATTGCTGTAAGATGTGTTTAACTCTTATATAGAGATTGTTCGGTCTAATGCAGGCATCCTCAAACTACGGCCCTCCAGCTGTTGCTGATCTACACATCCCATGAGGCATTGTAAAACTCTGACATTCACAGATATCACTAGGCATGATGGGAATTGTAGTTCCTGAACAACTGGAGGGCCATAGTTTGAGGACCCCTGGTCTAATGTATTGGAGACTAGTGAGGTCAATGTTTTTGGGCTATATTTTGATAAGAAGTTTGGGATTGCTGATTGGTGGGTGATTCTATCCTGTATAGACGTGGCTTCTGGGTGGAGGTTGTAAAGTTTTGTATAATATTTAACAAATTGGAATGCAATATCTTTATTAGAGTATAGTAGGCTACCGTCTTGAGCTTTTATATGGTGGATATTGGTTTTGGCTTGTTTAGCTTGTATGGCTCTAGCTAGTAATTTTCCGCTTTTATTTCTTTGTACTTAGAACAATTTCTTTGTGAGTGTATATTTGCGTTTAATATTTTTTCAAGTTTGTCTAGCAGTTCCTTCATAGCTTGTATTAGTTCCTGTAGTGTTTGTACTGCCTGTGACTTTTTACGTGATGATTATAATGTTTTTATTCTTGTTATAATATGGTTCATTTGAGCTTGGTATATCTTTTTTCTGTGGGCAGCTGCTGTTATAAGTTCTCCTCTTATAACACACTTATGCACTTCCCAGATTGTGATTGGTGATAGTGAAGGTTCATTATTTTTTTTAAAGTATGTTTGTAGACATGAGGTACATTTTTTGTTCAATTCTACATCTGTGAGTAGATAAGCACTAGACTCCAAATTTTTGTCTGTGCTTCACATGTAGGTATAGATAGTGTCATTGTGATTTGGTCGTGATCAGATAGTATTGCCTGTTCTATGGTGGAGTTGGTCAATAGGTGCAAGTCTGTTTGTGATAAAAATAAATAATCAAGTCTGGAGTATTTGTTGTGTGGGGCGGAAAAATGTGTATAATCGCTAGTGTCAGGGTTAAAATGCGCCATGTGTCGTGGACTTGAAGTTCTTGTATATATTGGTTTATTTTTGTCAGGGCTCTGTATGGGACAGATGTGGTACCATTAGATGTGTCCAGAATAGGTTGAAGGGGAATATTTTAATCTCCTCCCATAATCAAAATTCCTTTCTTAACTCCTTGCCGACCGCCGATTGGCAATTGACGGTGGCAAGGTGGCTCGTGAGCGCAAATCGCCGTCATATTACTGCGGCCACGCTCACTGTGTACGGGGAGGGCCAGGGAGCGGGTGCGGCGGCTTCGATTGCAGCCGGCTACCCGCGATGGCCCCCCCGAGCGGAGGAACGGAGGTCCGTGTAAGTAAACACGGACCTCCGCTCTGTGTGAAGGGGGAAGGGCTGTGATCACAGCCTTCCTGTATACGAAGGCTGTGACCACTTCCCTTCCCCAGCTAGGCAAGCCCCCCTACAGTTAGAACACGCCCAGGGAACATACTTAACCCTTAGAGCGCCCCCTGCAGATTAACCCCTTCACTGCCAATGTCATTTACACAGTAATCAGTGCATTTTTATAGCACTGATCGCTGTATAAATGCCAATGGTCCCAAAAAAGTGTCAAAATAGTCCGACATGTCCGCTGAAATATCGCAGTACTGCTAAAAATCGCAGATCGCCGCCATTACTAGTAAAAAAAAAAAACCCAAAAATGAATTCTCATCATCTGTAAACGCGACCACTTTTGCGCAAACCAATCAATAAACGCCGATTGCAATTTTTTTTATCGCAAATATGAGGAAGAATATAAATCGGCCAAAAACGGTGAAAAAAATGTTTTGGGTTTTTTTGCAAAATTGTCGCTCTTCTTTTGTTTATAGCGGCGATCAGAAATGACGCAGAGGCGATCAAATACCACCAAAAGAAAGCTCTATTTCTGGGGAAAAAAAGGACACAAATTTCATTTGGGTACAACATCGCACGACCGCGCAATTGTCAGTTAAAGCGACGCAGTGCCGAATCGCAAAAAGGGCTCCGGTCCTAAAGCAGCAAATCCTTCTGGGGCTGAAGTGGTTAAAAGTGGAAAGTTGTGGTGTTATTGTGTTAAGAAATTGGGTTGGATTCTTGTTTGAGCAGTATATGTTTGTTATTGTGATTGGTTTGTAGTAAAAAGTACCTTTTTTTTCAAAATAATTTATTGAGAGACATAAAGAGAGTAGATGTGCATTAATCTGAGAGGCGACATGCATTATAGATATCTGTTCATTTTTAAAAATTAAACACAAGTAATACAGCAGTCTAAGGCAGATAAGATCAATGAAGATAGTAAATCGTATCGAACAGCAGTCACTGCAGACTGCAGCTCTCATTGACCAATTGCCCCAAAATATGAGGAACGAGGGCATCGAGAGCATAGAAGGCAACTTACAGATCATGAAAATAATACTAATAATAACTAACGGCAAATTGCGTGGTAGAGTAGGTTTGGATAGACCTATTAATTTCTTACATAACCAAGGTTGAGATAGTTCAGATAGGATGGGAGGGGGAGGGGGTGGGGTAGTTGTCGTTCAACCGGCTGAATTTGATCAATGGTGAAGAGGTACTAGTGGATTATCCCTCATCTTGTGCGTAGAGGGTTTTTAGACCATCATAATAATAGTCAGATGAGTTTAAGAAAGAGTCCATTTCTTCTAGTGTTAAGGAGTTGGACATGTAGACTTGCCATCTTTTGAGAAAGGTTTTTTTGGTGGTTGGAAGGGAAAGGTCTGTGATGAGCTTTTCCCTGAACATGAGTAGTTAGAAATCCCGCTTGATCTGTGAGATAGTGGTGCTGAAGGGTAAAGTCCAGTTTTTTAGGATGGCCCTTCGGGCTGCAAGGAGTGTAAGTTGGATCCAAGTAGTGTGAGGGTGGATTGTGGTTCTGGATGACCATGAGGACAGGTGTTTATCCCAATATCCAAAGATCAATAGTAGATGGTCTTTGGGGAGCTGGATAAGGGTGATTCCAAAGATAAAAGAAATCACTTGGTCCCAAAAAGTGAATATGTGGGGACAATGCCAAAAGTGATGTGCCAGCGATGGTTTGGTTTGGGAGCAGTGGGGGCATTCTGATGCTTTGGGGTTGTCTTTGTCTTTTGAGAAGGGGATGTAGACTCTGCATAATTTTTTGGGTTTCTCTCCAGATTTCATTGAGAGTTAGAATCGAAGGATGGTGTTGTATCCGTGTAGTATTTTTTCTGTGCAATTCGCTAAAGGGAGGTCCTTGCTCCAGTTTGCTACCAAGGTTTTTTTCTATTGCGGGTGAGGAGGTGAGGACTAATGGTTTGTATACATCTGATATGGAATACGTGCCTTTCTCCAGACGCCGATCCAGTAGTGAGGTTTTGAAGCATTTTTTGCTTTCCTTGTGTGATTTTTGTAGGAAGCTGGTACATTGGTGGTAATGGAGAAGGTGAGGCTGGGGGAGAGAAAATGTGTCCGTGATATCGTGGAGAGAAAGAGGTTTGCCCAATATTGGGTCGCTAAGGGAGGCGAACTTGGTGAGACCCTTGTCCTAGCAGATATTTAAAGGCTTGTGATCAGTTCCTAGGGGGAAGCTTGGGTTTTCTTGTATCGGAAGCAGATTGGAGATGTAGGGGGGGAATTTCAGACATTTACGTACCTCCCTCCAAGCTATCACTGTGTCCCTCCAGGAGGAGGTTGTGTTGTAGTTCTGGTCTAATTGCTCTCAACTTGTTGCATGTTGGGCTAAGGTTAGCCTCTGGCTTGCTTTCTGGTAGTGAGCTAGAGCGTGTTTTTTAAATGAGGAAACATAAGAGATGATGTTTCCTCTTAGAAAACCCTTGCCAGCCTCCCAAAATAGGTTGGGGTTTCTGGAGTATTCGTCCCAGGCTTTGGCTATAAAAGCTTGAAAATCCATGTTTTTTGATAGGAAAGAGGGGAAGCGCCATAGGTGGGTGTTAGTATGGTCTGAGATCGCCATTTCATGTATTTCCATTGCATCAATTTTCGAAATAATATTGTTTGAGCCAAAGAAGTAGTCTATTCTCGTGAAAGTATTGTGTGGAGAGGAGTAGAAGGTGTATTCCTTATCACTTGAGTGTTGACGTCTCCATAGGTCTGTGAGATGGATAGATTCCATGGTAGAGGAAAAGTATGTTGTTTCATGGTTTTTTATTTTATGCTTGCGGTAGGATCTGTCATCTATTTGGAGGAGGGTGCATTTGAAATCACCACCTATCACATGAGGTAAATGAGGGTGTTTCAATAGATATTGAGCTAAATTATTGAAGAATTGTTTGTTAGGGCTATTAGGAGCATAGACATTGGTAATCTGGAGTTTACTGTCTCCCCAGTGGATGTGCAGTGTCATTAGGCGTCCTTGTGTGTCTGGGTCAGCTGATAAAACTTCCATGGGGAGATTTTTACGTATTATTACCAGAACGTCAGCTTTGCATCCCACTGCTTCAGAGCCCCAGATGGATCCTACCCACAATTTTCCCATACGGTGGAAGTCGGTGGCAGCTACGTGTGATTCCTGTAATAAAACTACATCTGTTTTTAGATGTTTAAGATGGCGAAGGACTTTAAGCCTTAATGGGGGATCATAGCCCCTTTATATTCCAGGAGACAATTCTCATTAAGGAGGATGAAATTGTAGAGATTGGCAGGTGATATTTGGGTAAATTAGAGAGATTTGTACAGAGTGAACGCTAGTGAGTGGAGGCTTGAGTTGGGAGCTTGGGTAGTGGTGTTGTTTGAGAGGATCGTTAATGTATGGAATGGACTGGTTATGCATGAACGACAATGGGGGTGGGGTGGGAGCAATTATAAGCCTACAAAAAAGAGTACAAGTGCAGTCAAACAACTTCTCTTTTTTCCACATGGTGTTACTGCGCTTATGCTGGCTCCCTGTTGCTGTCAGGGGCAGTGGCTGTGTGAATGACCATGTGAAAAAGAACTAGATTACATGACCCAATATCAACCTAGAGTAATCAGCAGACTGGTAAAGCATTAAGAAACCTGTTACTGTATGCCCTTAAAGGGAGTCAATAGGCAGAGGGGGCCAGTTTGAGATGGCCGAGCAGATAGTTGGCCAGTGGTGTGGGGTGCAGATATGATTAGTAAGGTTGGTCAGGAGAAACTTCTCCGGCGTGTTTGAAACACTTTGGGGGGGTCCTTCCTGGGGCTCATTTGACCCAGGGAGTGGGAAGGAGAGGCTTCCATTGAAGTGACTGAGGCATAGGTTTCTGATTTCAGGGATCTCAGGTAGTGGTCTGCTTCCGAAAGGTCATCATATGAGAGTTGGATACTGTTTGGTGTTTGTAGTTGCAGGATGGCTGGGAAGGCCAGAGTGAACTTGATCCTGTGCTTGAAGAGTTCAGAGCAGATGGGTTGGAATGCCTTTCTCTTCTTTGCCACTTCGGCTGAATAATCTGCAAAAATAAGGATTTTCACACCGTCGATGTGAAGAGCTTTGGATTGTCTGTATTTGTGCAAATTTTTACAATTTTGTTTTTAATTATTTTTTACAATTTTTTAGGACCCCTGTTGGGGGGGCTTTGGTGCAATATCAGGGGTCTAAACAGACCTATGATGTTCCACCTTTGAAATGGAGAAAGGATGCACAGAATGAATGGACAGAAAAGCTCTGTACAGAGCTTTCCCTTCATTTGAAGCATAGTAAAACAATTTATTATGCCTCAGTTATGAATGAACAGTATGGATCACTGACTCTAATCATTAGGACAATTACACATTTACCAGCCCCTTCCATGATCTCCATTCTGACACACATGGGGGAAGCCAGCAGTGCTGTGGGGGGTGAGGGAGCTAGGGGAGTACACAGGGGCCTGGGGGCAGCAGGAGCTGGATAGGAGGGGTGGCAGGGGTGGCATGTAGAGGAACCGATCCCCTCCATTTTCCAGTGACTGCAGGAGGAAATTGGAGGGGATTGGTTGCTTTATATGCTGCCCCCACCGCCCCTCCTCTATACGCTGCAATTGTAACCCCTATATATACACCCCTGTCCTTTCTATCCTGGAACAAATCTTCTCCACTTCCCTAATCCTCTGCAGTGAAAATTCACCCCAGCGAAACACCCCTCCAGCATGGCACAAATCCCCCATCCCCACCAATGTTTCAGAGTGGGCACCCATGGCACTTGCCCTGCATCTCTTACAGGGTTCCAGGGGTCCCAGATGCTGAAATTGCCCCCTCTAAGGCAGACAGCATTTCTCTGATTGGGGGGGGGGGATACGAAAATACGTCTGGAGGAGTGGTAAGTGGGGGCCTTGAGGATATGTGCTGGGGGGTGCTTTGGGAGGGGACAGCACTTTACAAATCTGACTCCCCCAGCACTGTCATACATTGATTGCTGTAAATCAGACCAAAGAGTCCTCTCCCACTCCCCTAGGTACAGGTTGGCGTAGGCAGGTGAACAGCAGGTGCCCATAGCCACACCCTGCACCCGGAGGAAGTGGGAGCGTTTAAACGAGAATGCATTATGATGTAAAATGAACTCGAGTGCTTGTAAGATGAACTTGTCATAGTGTAAATCATGCAAAGTAGAAGAGGAAAGTACATGATGTATTGCCATGAGGCCTCTATTGTGGGGAATTGCACTATATAGTGCCTCTACATCTATGGCTACTAACAGTGTGTCCTGACTGATATGGATTTCATCAATAATTTGCAAAAAGTAGATAGTGTCTCGAACGTAAGATGGTAATTGTGTAACTAGGGGTTTGAGATGGTTGTCTACCACCCGGCTCAGATTGTCTGTGAGACTGTCACAGCCTGAGATGATAGGTCTACCAGGGGGATTAGTGGGATTCTTATGTAGTTTGGGTAGGTCATAGAATGTAGCCTCTTTAGAATGGCTGATTCTGATAAACTCCCACGTTTGCTTTATCATAATGTTGTGATAGTAGGCGTCATCAACCAGGGAATACATTTCCAGACTAAATCTGTCTAGGGTAGAGGTGGTTATTGGTTGATACCATTCCATGTTGTTGAGGATTCTCATGCACATGCCGATGTAATCAGCAGTGTTCATGACCACTACGTTGCCACCCTTATCCGAAGGTCAGTGGCTGCTCTCTCTTGAGGTGTAGTGTTGGGGTGAAGGTTGGGGGAATCATGTAAATCGTTTATGTCTTTAGAAACCAATTTCAAAAACATTGCTGCATTGGGATTGGTACAGGGTGAAGGGTACAGTGTAGATTTCTTTTCAATACTGTAGGTGGTTGTATTGCTGGTGTCTGCACATTCTCCTCCAATAAAGAAATTAGATTATCCAGAGCTTGAAGGTCTGCATTGGTGTGCCTGGAAGTGCTAGGTGCCTCCTTTTTGGCATATAAGCCCTTCAGGAGGAGCTTGCATACAGATGGATGTCCTTGATGGCCCCAAACCTGTCGAGGCGTGAGTCAGGACAGAATGTGAAGCCACGAGCAAGGACATCCATCTCCTTGGGGGTCATGGAACGTGTAGAAAGATATACCACATTTAATGTGGTTGATTTGTGTTGGTGGTGGGTTTCTTGAACAGAGGTGTTTTCGTGGTTTTGTGTTGGTGTGATTGCGCTCTGTTGCGCAGTTCATCTAAAAAAGTATTTTATGTAGTTTGATGTGGAAAAGGTGTGGGTCATGTTGCAGTAAGTGCATTAGACTGATTGTAAATGTTAGTGAGAATAGATTGGGTAGAAATATCATTGTGTGGGTCGTCATGGGAGTGGGACCCACGACTGCTACCTGATGTCACGGAGGAGGCCTCCATGGGGGAAGAGCCATCCTGTGATCCATCGCCATGATGACGCCGCTTGGGACGTCTTCTTCCTTTGTGTGCCATTGAAGCCTGAGGAAAAGAGGAAGAAGAAATTGATGAGTGAAGAGACATTTCAGCAATATCACTATGTCTATTGGATCTAGAAGGGTTTGGTTTCCTACTATATTTGGGACCTGGCTGTTGCCATTTTTCTTGACTTTCTGTCATGGAAGGTCCTAAGGTCCCATTGATTTTTTTCCTTTACTAGTCAAAATATCATTCTTGTATTTTTCTAGATGACTTTATTTGGGCCTCGAAATCAGGGAAAAGCGCATTTGTCTGTAACAGTGTCATTTGTTGATTTAATTGCTTCATTTGGATATCCAGATTGGCAATACATTTGTTGTATTCTTGTATTAACAGTTTCATCATGGTCTGAGAACATTTTTTCAAATTGTCCTCCCAGGAAATTTTAAATGTGGGGTCTACATTATCGAAAGAGGGAAACATTTGGATTCATAGTCCAAATGGATTAATTTCCTCTTTGATGTATTCTTCAAAGGTTTTGACATGCCAATATAATGAAGATTTTTTTCTCCAGAATTTGGCAGAGATTGAAAAATACTGGGGTAATTTCTGTTTCGACCGCCTCATTTTTCTCAAAGTCATCATGTAGCTTAGACATAAACGAGATCCATTGATCCCCTCGATAGGCAGACATGGTGACCTATACCATATGATGCCAAGACAAACAAAACAAAATGACAGGACAACACACAACAACAGATAAAAAAGGAAACCTATAACTTGTGGGCTCCCAACATGCACGACAAGGAAGGGGGTACTATGGGTATCTTCTACCCGGAATTGTATGAAAACAGAATAAGTGTCAGGGAATCTGGGCTATTGGACTGCCATCATCCTAGATAAGTATTGGAAAGGAAAAAGTCGGCATAAAGCTAAACTTAAATTACCCCCCTGGATTTTAAAGGCAGATATAAAGTAACGTAGGTATATAGATAAAAGATGTAGTCTTTATTAACATACAGGTAAAAAATTACGTATACAGTAAAATGAGTAGCAATTTTCACATCCCTGATGGCATAAATAGTAAACAATCATAAAAGCAATATATAAAGGGCACCAGACAGGGATGCCCCCTTTCCCCCTTGCTGTTCAACCTAGCCCTAGAACCGCTCTCTAGGTATCTCAACTATGTAGCCCCGCTACATGGCGTTAAAATATGAGACGTTGAACTGTGCACCTCCCTGTTCGCCGACGACGTACTTATTTTCACCTCCAAACCAGCCACGGACATACACGTCATTCAAAACATATTCGACTCCTTTAGGTTATGCTCAGGCCTCCGCATTAACTTCCATAAGAGCGAGATACTCTCTCTAGGATCATCCTCCACCCCCTCCTGGATCTCAACCTCTCCCTTTGCACTGGCACGTTCCCACATAACATACCTAGGCATAAACATAGGCAAACTACCATCATCCCTCTACCATCTTAACTTTCCCCCTCTTCTTACTAAGGTGTGTCGGGAGATGGACAGCTGGATGGATCTGCCCCTTTCACTCATGGGGAGATGCTACCTAATAAAAATGGTTTCCTTCGCCCGTGTCCTATACCCCCTCCAGACAATCCCTCTGCTACTTAAGCACAAGGATATTCAATCATTAAACAAAAGTATCTCACGTTTCATTTGGCAGGGGAAACGCCCCCGTATCTCTCTTCAAAAATTGCATCTCCCCAGGAGTGAAGGGGGAGCAAACCTCCCCAATATC
>BLSH010005555.1:791730-802502 GCA_018402905.1 Glandirana rugosa | reverse complement strand
GATGACACAATATACGATATATAACGAAAAAAAAAAAAAAGTTCTCTGAAATAACTCATTCTACATGTATGTTTTTCCATCTTATAACGTTCCGAGACTCAGCACTATTGCTGAGTCTCGTCTATACCGTATAAAAGTATTATTTCTCAACTGACTCAGAGCCTTGCAATATTCTACCTTTTTGTATGTACATCTTACTCAATAAAGTCTCTTGAAAAAAAAAAAAAAGCAATATATAGCATATAACACAGTAGCTGCAAGAAAACATAGGCTGTAGAAAAATAGGCACCCCTGCACCGCCATAGATGAATGGAGTTGGTGCCGGATGTGCCCAACATGTTTCAGATACTGTAATGTATGATCCTTCTTCAGGGAATTATTATATTATGGGTAGTGTTGAGCGAACCCGGACAGTAAAGTTTGGGTCTGTACCGAACTTTGGGGTGTCCGGGACCCGGACCTGAACCCGGACTTTTCAAAAAAAGTCAGGGTTCGGGTCCGGGGTTCTGGTAATTTTACCAAAAGTTCTGAAAATTGCTGTAAAAAAGTCCAGGAAAGTCCTAGAGGTCTGCAAAAGGAAGGAAAATGGGGGTAAGGGTGGGGCAAGTGCCCTAAAAAGAAATGGGGACAGGGAAATAACTAAAAGCATTTTTAAAAAAATAAAAACATAAAAAAATCAAAAATGGAGGTGGATGTGGACCATCTTCAAACTGTGTCTGAAAAGTATTAATTAACGGTAGAAGCCATATAACTGTTCTAAAATCATCTTCAAACTGTGTCAAAAAGTATAAATCAGCCAGGAGAACCCATATCACTGTTCTGCAAACATCTGGAAACTGTGTGTAACACTTTAACTAAAACCGGGACAAACTGTTCTGCAAACATCTGGAAACTGTGTGTAACACTTTAACTAAAACCGGGACAAACTGAACTACTGTTCTGCAAACATCTGGAAACTGTGTGTGTCACTTTAACTAAAACCGGGACAACCTGTTCTGCAAACATCTGGAAACTGTGTGTAACACTTTAACTAAAACCGGGACAAACTGAACTACTGTTCTGCAAACATCTGGAAACTGTGTGTGTCACTTTAACTAAAACCAGGACAAACTGTTCTGCAAACATCTGGAAACTGTGTGTAACACTTTAACTAAAACCAGGCGAACCCATATCACTGTTCTGCAAACATCTGGAAACTGTGTGTGACACTTTAACTAAAACCGGGACAAACTGAACTACTGTTCTGCAAACATCTGGAAACTGTGTGTAACACTTTAACTAAAACTGGGGACAAACTGAACTACTGTTCTGCAAACATCTGGAAACTATGTGTGACACTTTAACTAAAACTGGGACAAACTGAACTACTGTTCTGCAAACATCTGGAAACTGTGTGTGTCACTTTAACTTAAACCGGGACAAACTGTTCTGCAAACATCTGGAAACTGTGTGTAACACTTTAACTAAAACCGGGACAAACTGAACTACTGTTCTGCAAACATCTGGAAACTGTGTGTGACACTTTAACTAAAATCGGGACAAACTGTTCTGCAAACATCTGGAAACTGTGTGTAACACTTTAACTAAAACTGGGACAAACTGAACTACTGTTCTGCAAACATCTGGAAACTGTGTGTGACACTTTAACTAAAACCGGGACAAACTGAACCACTGTTCTGCAAACATCTGGAAACTGTATGTGACACTTTAACTAAAACCGGGACAAACTGTTCTGCAAACATCTGGAAACTGTGTGTAACACTTTAACTAAAACCAGGACAAACTGAACTACTGTTCTGCAAACATCTGGAAAGTGTGTTTGACACTTTAACTAAAACCGGGCGAACCCATATCACTGTTCTGCAAACATCTGGAAACTGTGTGTGACACTTTAACTAAAACCGGGACAAACTGTTCTACAAACATCTGGAAACTGTGTGTGAAACTACAGCATAGAGAAGAACAGGGATATGGTTTCGCTCTGCTATAGTTTCACATAGAGTTTTTTAGATGATTTTAGAACAGTGATATGATATCACTGTTCTAAAATCTTGTAAAAACTCTATGTGAAACTATAGCAGAGGAAACCATATCCCTGTTCTTCTCTATGCTGTAGTTTCACACACAGTTTCTAGATGTTTTCAGAACAGTTTGTCCCGGTTTTAGTTAAAGTGTCACACACAGTTTCCACATGTTTGCAGAACAGTAGTTCAGTTTGCCCCGGTTTTAGTTAAAGTGTTACACACAGTTTCCAGATGTTTGCAGAACAGTAGTTCAGTTTGTCCCGGTTTTAGTTAAAGTGTTACACACAGTTTCCAGATGTTTGCAGAACAGTTTGTCCCGGTTCTAGTTAAAGTGACACA
This sequence comes from Glandirana rugosa, assembly GCA_018402905.1. Lineage (NCBI taxonomy): Eukaryota > Metazoa > Chordata > Amphibia > Anura > Ranidae > Glandirana > Glandirana rugosa. The sequence goes on along the minus strand of BLSH010005555.1, from coordinate 800,139 downwards.
CACAGTTTCCAGATGTTTGCAGAACAGTAGTTCAGTTTGTCCCGGTTTTAGTTAAAGTGTTACACACAGTTTCCAGATGTTTGCAGAACCGTTTGTCCTGGTTTTAGTTAAAGTGACACATACAGTTTCCAGATGTTTGCAGAACAGTAGTTCAGTTTGTCCCGTTTTAGTTAAAGTGTCACACACAGTTTCCAGATGTCTGCAGAACAGTGATATGGGTTCGCCCAGTTTTAGTTAAAGTGTTACACACAGTTTCCAGATGTTTTCAGAACAGTAGTTCAGTTTGCCCCGGTTTTAGTTAAAGTGTTACACACAGTTTCCAGATGTTTGCAGAACAGTAGTTCATTTTGTCCCGGTTTTAGTTAAAGTGTCACACACAGTTTCCAGATGTTTGCAGAACAGTGATATGGGTTCGCCCGGTTTTAGTTAAAGTGTTACACACGGTTTCCAGATGTTTGCAGAACAGTAGTTCAGTTTGTCCCGGTTTTAGTTAAAGTGTTACACACAGTTTCCAGATGTTTGCAGAACAGTGATATGGGTTTGTCCCGGTTTTAGTTAAAGTGTTACACACAGTTTCCAGATGTTTGCAGAACAGTGATATGGGTTCGCCCGGTTTTAGTTAAAGTGTTACACACAGTTTCCAGATGTTTGCAGAACAGTAGTTCAGTTTGTCCCGGTTTTAGTTAAAGTGTTACACACATTTTCCAGATGTTTGTAGAACAGTGATATGGGTTCTCCCAGCTTATTTATACTTTTTTTATACAGTTTGAAGATGATTTTAGAACAGTTATAAGGCTTCTACCGTTAATTAACCACTTCCTTACTGGGCACTTAAACCCCCCTCCTGCCCGGACCAATTTTCAGTTTTCAGCGATGTCGCTCTTTGAATGACAATTGCGCGGTCGTGCGACGTTGTACCCAAACAAAATTGCCGTCCTTTTTTTCCCACAAATAGAGCTTTCTTTTGGTGGTATTTGATCCCCTCTGCGTCATTTCTGATCGCCGCTATAAACAAAAAAAGAGCAACAATTTTGAAAAAAAACCAAAAAATAAAAAAACAAATTTATTCATCAGTTTTGGCTGATATTTATTCTTGTACATATTTTTGGTTAAAAAAATCGCAATCAGCGTTTATTGATTGGGTTGCGCAAAAGTTATAGTGCCTACAAACTATGGACATTGATTTATGGCGTTTTTATCATTATTTTTTTTTTTTACTGGTAATGGTGGCAATCTGCGATTTTTATCGGTACTGCGATATCGGGGCGGACATGTCGGACGTTTTTGACACTTTTTTGGGACCAATGACATTTATACAGCGATCAGAAATTTAAATGTCCACTGATTACTGTATAAATGTCATTGGCAGTGAAGGGGTTAACCTGCAGGGGGCAGTGAAGGGGTTAACAATGTTCCCTGGGTGTGTTCTAACTGTGGGGGGGGCGGGGTTGACAGGGGCATGACAGATCTAACTGATCCCAGTGACAGGGATCAGTAGATCTGTCATGCCCCCCTCACAGAACGGGGAACCGCCATGTTTACTTCGGCGGTTCCCCATTCCTCCTCTATGTAAGGAGATTGCGGGTCTCCAGCGGACATCGGGTCCGCCCGACCCGCGGGCACGCTCCCGCAGCGTGCGGCGGCACGTGCACGCGCCGCTCGCGCCCCACGGGAGCGCGCCCAGCACGAGCCGAATGGGAGGACGTCAATAGACGTCCTCCCGGCATTTTAGACGCCCGCTGTAGCCGCCATCCAGCTATAGCACGGATAGGAGGTGGTTATTACTTTTCAGACACAGTTTGAAGATGATCCACATCCACCTCCATTTTTGATTTTTTTATGTTTTTATTTTTTAAAAATGCTTTTAGTTATTTCCCTGTCCCCATTTCTTTTTAGGGCACTTGTCCCACCCTTACCCCCATTTCCTTCCTTTTGCAGACCTCTAGGACTTTCCAGAACTTTTTTACAGCCATTTTTGTGCCTAAAAGTTTGGGTCCCCATTGATTTCAATGGGGTTCGGGGTCTGGGACAAAGTTCGGGTTCTGTCCGGACCCGAACCCGGACTTTGTCCCGAAGTTCGGCCGAACCAGCAGAACCCGGACTTCCAGAAGTTCGCTCAACTCTAATTATGGGTCAATAACTATTAAACTCTACAATATCAAAAAAGTATTGTGAGAAATCGTGTTGTATTATAAGCATAGAGACATGAATGGTGAAGTATATAACAAGTATGCAGGCACAAGTCATAGGTGAACATTCACTGACATATTAATCATGCAGCATGTGTGTATCGGTCCAATCCAAGAATGGATAGCACAATTAATAATAGCACAAAAATAATAGCACAATTACAACAACAATCATCCAAGAACATCATCCAAGAATGGATGATGGAGGAGCCGGCCCCACAGGGCCCCCACCAGTGCCCAACACATCCAGGGCGCCCCCAGGAGAGCACATATGTGGCTGGACAGGAACTATCACAAGAGACGCCAGGTGACTACGTCAGCAAAATGTAGTAGACAGGGTAGTGGCAGTCTGCAATAGGCACAAATAATTTAAGTAAAAAAGGGGGCATAAATATATGACAGAAAAAGTATACACTATGTACACAGTATGTGCGCATATTCCCATGGCCGGATAATATCCATGCCAAAAGTGGGACCGCACAATAAGCAAGTAAAAAAAGTAGCTAAGTGTGGTAACAAAAGTGTACAATACCTTAGGGATATGCAGAGCACGGACGCCTCACAGTGCATCAGGATGAAGCCATCCACGCTCTGCCAGCCCCCAGCTGATATAAGGCCATTCAACCAGGCAGGAGCCAACCTGTCGTGGGTGGGAGGTGCCGACCGTCTGGTAATTGGGATGTACACTGCCATCCCACCTTACGCCGGACGTCTCTCCGAGGTGGAGGTACGCGGTGTGGCCCCGCGGGGCGGGATGGCCTCACGCATCGCTGCATCACCGGCGGAAGTATCACCGCCGCCATCAGAAATGAGGGACAAGGACATGGAGAGGAGGTCCACCTATGTGGGCATAGCATCGGCCAGGCAAGGCTGCATGGCCGCCCACACGGTGGAGCCTACCCATCGGGAGGCATGCATTGGCAGCCAGCAGCGGTGCATAGGCAGCCCCCGGCGGCGGGACATGGACAGAGGTCAGGTGGGACCGGCACCACCATCCATCAGGGGGGACCAACACACACATAGAAGGAAAACATAGATCAAAAATAATAGCACAATTACAACAACAAAAACAATAATAGCATAAGAGTTGAAAAAGAAAAAAAAAGGAACAAATGAGTGTTTATTTTTGTCTAAAGGAACAAATGAGCGTTTATTTTTGTCTAACCTGACTTAGCAATTTGTGTACTGTAATATCGGATAATTTTATGTATAGATTCTGCCTTATTTCCATTTATCGTTATGTATCTCTACCTCATATTTTTTGTGATATGCTTTATTGTATTATCATGCTTTGTCATGCAACATTACCTATATGATATCTTGCACATTTTTGACATACCTATGTGTGCCATATATCTAATTTTTCACAAATATTCTTTTTTCACTTGTTCCTTTTTTTGTTTTCTTTTTCAACTCTTATGCTATTATTTTTTTTGTTGTTGTAATTGTGCTATTATTTTTGTGCTATTATTAATTGTGCTATCCATTCTTGGATTGGACCGTTACACACATGCTGCATGATTAATATGTGAGTGAATGTTCACCTATGACTTGTACCTGCATACTTGTTATATACTTCACCATGCATGTCTCTATGCTTATTATACAACATGATTTCTCACAATACTTTTTTGATATTGTAGAGTTTAATAGATATTGACCCATAATAATATAATAATCCCCCGAAGAAGCATCATACATTACAGTATCCAAAACATGTTCGGATTTCCAGCTGCACATCCGGCACCAACCCCATTCATCTATGGTGGTGCAGGAGTGCACTAGGGCCATCTTTGTCTCTCTCATCTTTGCCTGGCTGTAGCAGAGATTAGTATACCTCTTATTATGCATTTGTGTTCTTCCCATATAGTCATTGGTGAGATGTCGGGAGAATCATTGTCTAAGAAGTTTTGGTGAAGGTGTTTCGTTAGGTCTTGGGCAGTGGAAGTATCTGTTAGGGTCTAGGAGTCTTGGGTAGGAGTATTTGAAATATGTGTAGAGAGTGAGATGAGGTGGTGGTCTGATAGAAACATCGGATCTATTGATGCAGAGTGTAGTAATGGTAGGTCCTTTTGAGAAATGAATAACTAGCTGAGCCTAGAGTATTGTTGGTGTGGAGTCAAAAAGAATGTGAAATCCCTGCAGTTCCGGTTGAGTGACCACCAAGAGTCGTCCAGTAAAAAGTTGCAAAGTTGTTCTTTGATGGCTCGAAGGGCTTTGTACGGCACAGAGGAAGTCCCATTAGAGGTATCTGGCAGGGGGTTAGGGAGACATTGAAGTCACCTCCTAGAATTAAAATGCCTTCATGGAAGGTGGACAATGCTTGAGTTAGACTTCGAAAGAAGGTTACCTGGTGTTTGTTAGGGGAAAAAATATTTGCTAATGTGATGGGTTTACCATGAAGAAATCCCTTCAGGAAGAGATACCTGCCTTCATCGTCCACAAGGAAGTCTAACAGTATAAATGGGCAATGCTTGGCCAGCACTATAGAGACTCCTTTTGACTTTGAATCTCGATCTGTGGCATGATGTACCATGGAAAAGTGAGTATTTGTAAGTTTTGGGATGGAGACCCTTCGGAAGTCTGTCTCCTGGAGAAATATGATGTCTGCCTTATTTTTGCGCATTGTAAGGAGGAGCTGGAAACACCTTTCGGGTATGTTGAGTCCTTGTACATTAACCGCTTGCCGACCGCTGATCGGCATTTGACGGCGACAAGGTGGCTCTATTGCGCGGATCGCCGTCATATGACGGCGGCCGCGAGATCGAGCCCAGTGAGCGCACACGTGCCGCCGGAGGCACTGTGTCCGGGGAGGGCCAGGGAGCGGGTGCGGCGGATTCGATCTCCGCTGGCCACCCGCGATGCCCCCCCGGAGTGAAAGAACGGAGGTCCGTGTAAGTAAACACGGACCTCCGTTCTGTGAGAGGGGGAAGGGCTGTGATCACAGCCTTCCACTACATGGAGGCTGTGATCACTTCCCTTCCCCAGCTAGGGCAGTCCCCACACAGTAAGAACACACCCAGGGAACACAGTTAACCCTTAGAGCGCCCCCTGCAGGTTAACCCCTTCACTGCCAATGGCATTTACACAGTAATCAGTGCATTTTTATAGCACTTATCGCTGTATAAATGCCAATGGTCCCAAAAAAGTGTCAAAATGTTCCGACATGTCCGCTGAAATATCGCAGTACCGCTAAAAATCGCAGATCGCCGCCCTTACTAGGAAAAAAAATAAAAAAATAAAAACCCCAGAAATGAATTCTCATCATCCGTAAACGCGACCACTTTTGCGCAAAGCAATCAATAAACGATGATTGCAATTTTTTTTATCACAAATATGAGGAAGAATATAAATCGGCCAAAACCAATGAAAAAAATGTTTTTTTATTTTTTTTTTTTTGGATTTGTATTTTAGCAAAAAGTAAGAAATTTGTTTTTTTTTTGCAAAATTGTCGCTCTTCTTTTGTTTATAGCGGTGTTCAGAAATGACGCAGCAGTGATCAAATACCACCAAAAGAAAGCTCTATATGTGGGAAAAAAAGGACACAAATTCTGTTTGGGTACAACGTCGCACGACCGCGCAATTTTCAGTTAAAGTGACGCAGTGCCGAATCGCAAAAAGGGCTCTGGTCCTAAAGGGGGAAATCCTTCCGGGGCTGAAGTGGTTAAGCAAGATGATTTTGAGAAGTCCAGTGCTTTGGGGGTGATGCCAGGGTCATGATTAGGTTGTATGTAATGGGTTAAGGTGGAATATAAAGAGGTTGGATTCTATGGTATTCAGTGTTTGAGATTAGAGTAAGGGTGAAGGTGGGGGGGGGGGCAGGTAAGGGAGGGGAGAATAGGGAAGGGGGCATTTGGGAAGGGAGGAAGGATAGAAAAAAGAAGGGGGTAGAGAAAACCCCTGTTTAGAAAGAATCGGTGGCAGGTGGGCAGGCCTGGATTAACAAAGGGGCTATTGGAGCTGTAGCTCCAGGCCCCTACCTCAAGATAGGCCCATGCCAATAAGTCATTGATGCTGTTTAGCTCTTTGTGGCTACACCATTGTTATGTAAATCGTGGGCGGCAGGCACTATTGCTATGTAAATCAAGTGCGGCCTGCAGGCGCTTCTGTTATGTAAATCACGGGCGGCAGCTCAGTTCCTCACAGTGTAGTGTAGCACAACATAGAGGCTGACTTGTTCTTTCCCCACAGCTTTCACAAAATACCCATTTCCTCCTAACTCCCACCCTACACTGACAGTCTCATTTGCTGGGCACTCTTGCTTGTCTTTTACTGGTGGAGGGAGATAAGGAAGGATCCACACACTCTGATTGGCCGAGAGTAAGATCTGTAAATTACACTAGCTCCACCCCCTGTATCATCCATGTGGGAGAAAACGTCCGGCACAAGCAAAGCGGCGCCCAGTCTACGTCTCATGCAATCATGAGCATTCTACAGTACATGATGGTGAGTCATAAATGCTGATTGTTGTTACTTCCCACATTGCAAAGTAAATGATGTGTTTTGTGCAAACATCTTCTTGCTGAAAAGGTGACAGCAGCAAGAATGATCACATAGTTAAGATATAGGAAAAATAAATCATGACATCTGAACATCTTCCAGCAAATTTTGAGTGCATTCCTCTCTTGCTATATTAGCAAGCTTTGTACATATATATATATATTTTACCTTAATGGAAGAAGGATGCAGACTCACAAGTATGGAGAGAAAACAATTACTCTGTGGGGTTTAGATGCACATTTGTGGTAATGAGCGCTATTTAGTGGCAAAAATGGCACTAAATAGTGCCAAAACTGTATTCGCTATAGGGCCCGTGGCAAAAATAGCACCAAAACGGTATTCACTATGGCGCCCAGGCAACAGATAGCACCCAAATCCTTACTCCAGTCAGGACCTGAAGATGTGCACATGGAAATAATGTTTAGAGCATGATATAATAACCTAAATTGTACTAAAATTTGGGGGGTATTGTTTAAAGATAATATGCCTTTAAACTGTGTGAAAAAGTGATTTCTACACTGAAATATCTTAAAAGTTATGAGAAGAGATACATTCCCAGTCTCTTTACTTCTAGGTGCAGATCACAGCTGAGCACAACTGAGCATGCTCAGACCTGAAACTGCTCTAAATGTTGCTTCCATTGAGTAATTACAGGGCGCTATAGTAAATACCAAAATGAGAGCTGTTTTAAAGAGAGTTTTTTGGGAGTAAAAGTTGGAGCAATGTAGCCCAATGCAATTTTCAGACATTCATTCTAATACAAATTGTAACTTTCCCAAAGAAATCCTTTTCATGTTGAGATGAAATGTATCTTTCTCTCAAAGAAATTATCCTTGCAACAATGTTGCAATTTTGATAATCTATTTTGTTTTTAAGAATGGTAGAATGTGTAATCTTTTCATGTTTTGGTAAAATATTTTAATCTCTGTCACTTTCACTCGTTGATATCTATCTCACAAAAATATTTCCCCAAACTCACACAGGTGTCTTTACAAACCAAAAACAATACCATTGCTTATGGATAGTGGCACGGACCCGGACCTGGACATTTCAAAAATCGTTCGGGTTCGGTCCGGGGTTCTGCTATTTTACTCCACGTGTTGAGAAGCTGCAGGGCAGCCAATCAACAAGCGTTTGACTGGTTTGCCCTTAGAAGCCATCACAGCCATGCCTACTAATGGCATGGCTGGGATTGGCCAGTGCATCATGTGACCCAGCCTCTTTATAAGCTGGAGTCACAGTGCTGCAGTCACATGCTCCTTGGGTTAGTGTAGGGAAAGGTAGCTGAAAGCTTAAGGGACAGATTTGAGACATTTTAAGACCTGATCCTGCATCCTGAGATAGATTACTTTACTACTGCTGTCTGTGCTGTTGCTCTGAGGACAGATAGCAGAAATTAGAGATTTTACATACCGCTGCTTTGAGTTGCAGATCAAGCTCTGCATAGAACAACGATCGCTACGATCGTGCTCAACAATCAGATTGTTGGGGGAATTTGAGATTTCAAATACCGCTGCTTAGAGTTGGAGATTTGCAGATTAAACTCTGTCCAACGAAACGATTGTACGTTCGTACACAACGATCAGATTGTTGGGGGAATTTGAGATTTCAAATACCGCTGCTTAGAGTTGGAGATTGCAGATTAAACTCTGTCTAACGAAACGATGGTACGTTCGTACACAACGATCAGATTGTGGGATCGTACACAACGATCATATTG
>BLSH010005555.1:741897-755359 GCA_018402905.1 Glandirana rugosa | reverse complement strand
ACAGACTTCTGCCTGATCTGGAATTGACCCTGGACTGTTATTCGACCACGCTTCTGCCTGCCGATTTTGTACAGACTTCTGCCTGATCTGGAATTGACCCTGGACTGTTATTCGACCACGCTTCTGCCTACCGATTTTGTACATACTTCTGCCAGATCTGGAACTGACCATGGACTGTTTGACCACGTTTTTTGCCTGCCTCTTGGACTGATCTTGTACCCTGCAACTGGAGTAGTGGGATTCACAACACAGGGGTCTCACATATGTGAGGGGCTCCAGAATGTTTTTTCTGGAAGAAGAAAACATTGTTTTTGTTTTCTCTCTCCCAGATTAGGGTCTGGAGACTTGGAGGCTTCAAAGAGATTGGGTGGGAGAAGCCTCTACCCCTTTCCCCATTCTGTCCTGACCAAGGCCCTGTTTCTGCCTGCAGGACTTATTGCCATCATTCCTCTGCTACCGGATGAACAGACCACACCTCTGCTGCTACCTGGACTATGGACCATGTTTCTGCCTGCTACTAGGACCAATATTATGGCACTGTTGACAAAATCTGTCTGCACTGACCTTGGACTGTATATGGACAGTATCCTTGCCTGTACTGACTATGGACAGTATTCATGCCTGTTGCCTGGACAACTGCCTTCGCTGTGCTACTACCAGGACCAATATTTTTTCACTGTTGACAACATCTCTGCCTGCACTGACCGTGGACTGTATATGGACAGTATCCCTGCCTGTACTATGGACAGTATTCCTGCCTGTTCCCTGGACAATTGTGTTTGCTGTAGCTGACCAAGTTCCTGCCTGCTGCCTGGACCAGTGCTATCCTCCTGTGGACAGCTGCAATACTAAAACCACAGGTAATCTTTTGTTTACCCTTTACTCAGCATAATGTATTTTTGGGTGTAATTCTTGGTATTTGTAATGCTATGTGTCCTTAGAACACCTGACGGGTTTCCTTGCATGTTGGGCCTCTGTATGTGGCCAAGCTATGTAAAAGTCTCACACATGTGGTATTGCCATACTCAGGAGGAGTAGCAGAATGTATTTTGGGGTGTCATTTTTGCTATGTACATGCTATCTGTTGGAAATATCTTATAAATGGACAACTTTGTGTAAAAAAAAATGCGTTTTCATTTTTTCCCCCACATTTTCCAAAAACTTCTGGAAAAAAATGAACCGTTCAAAAAACTCATTATGCCTCATAGATTATACGTTGGGGTGTTAGCTTTCTAAAATGGGGTCATTTTGTGGGCGTTTCCATTTTCCTGGTGCTCTAGGGCCTTCAGAATTGTAATAGGTGGTCGAGAGATGAGATGTGCAATTTATGTTTCTAAAACGCCTGAAGGTGCTAGTTCAATGTTGGGCCTCTGTATGTGGCCAGGCTGTGTAAAAGTCTCACACATGTGGTATCGCCGTAATCAGGAGGAGTAGCAGAATGTATTTTGGGGTGTCATTTTTCCTTTCTACATGCTATGTGTTGGAAATATCTTATAAATGGACAACTTTGTGTAAAAAAAATGTGTTTTCATTTTTTCCCACATTTTCCAAAAACTTCTGAAAAAAAATGAACCGTTCAAAAAACTCATTATGCCTCATAGATTATACGTTGGGGTGTTAGCTTTCCAAAATGGGGTCATTTTGTGGGCGTTTCCATTGTCCTGGTGCTCCAGGGCCTTCAGAAATGTAATAGGTGGTTGAGAAATGAGATGTGTAATTTATGCTTCGAAAACGCCTGAAGGTGCTAGTTCAATGTTGGGCCTCTCTATGTGGCCAGACTGTAAAAATGACCCAGACATGGGGTATCGCCATACTCAGGAGTAGTAGTAGAATGTGTTTTGGGGTGTAATTTGAGGTATGCATATGCCATGTGAGAGAAATAACCTGTTACAATGACAATTTTGTTGAGAAAAAAAAAAAAAAAAATCTTCATTTTGCAAAGAATTGTGGGCAAAAATGACAGCTTCATAAAACTCACTATGGCACTTACTAGATACCTTGGAATGTCTTCTTTCCAAAAAGGGGTCATTTGGGGGGTATTTGTACTTTGCTGGCTTGTTAGGGTCTCAAGAAATGAGATAGGTCGTCAGTTTTCAGGTGTGATCAATTTTCAGTGATTTGCCGCATAGGTTGTAGACCCTCTAACTTTCACACAGACCAAATAATATACACTAATTTGGGTTATTTTTACCAAAGATATGTAACATTATAAATTTTGGCCAAAATTTCTGAAGATAAATTACTAATTAGCAAAATTTTATAACAAAAACGAAGAAAAATGCGTTTTTTTAAAACATTTTCGGTCTTTTTTTAATTATAGCGCAAAAAATAAAAAACCCAGCGGTGATTAAATACCACCAAAAGAAAGCTCTATTTGTGTGAAAAAAAGGACGCAAATTTCATATGGGTACAATGTTGCATGACTGAGTAATTGTCATTCAAAAGGTGAGCGCACTGAAAGCTGAAAATTGGTCTGGGCAGGAGGGGGGTTTAAGTGCCCAGTAAGCAAGTGGTTAAGGAAGAAAAATAAACATAACCAATAATATTAGCCATTGTCGCCTTAGTAATGTATTTATTTTATGCCGATATAGAGGTTTTAATAACCATTTTACTATTTTTTAAATAATTGTATTGGCGCAAAAATACAAGCACAGCCATTTTTAAATGAAATATAGAGCCGATACAGAAAAAAAAACATATGGATGTTCCTTGGCTTAATTTTTAACTGTATTTCCTAAAATGTAATGTTTTGGCAAAGACAAGTACAAACCACCCAAACATAAAGCTCAATTTAATGGAGAGTTAAATGGAAAACACTGAGGTATTTTGCTGCTTTCTGCAGTTACACTAGCTCCTGGAGAAACTCATTGATATTCAACATTATAACAGATACTGTTTGTTGTGTTGCCTGGGGAACAAACTTTTTTTAAAACATTCTTGATTTTCTTTTCTTGCATGTAGAGAAAGCTTTTATTGAAATTCAAATAAAGATTTTGCTTGTTTGCTTAAGGAAGGAATGCAAAAAATTAAGGAAATGCATTGCTTAGGTGGGTGGTGGAACTTATGTCAAGGCATAAAGTAAAAAAAATAATAATAATATGCTTAGCACTACTGAAACTGTTCCACTGTACAGATGTTTGTTAATGCAACCAGGCTTCCTGGGTTTTATGGTGAAAACAAACCCTTCATTTTCATTTAGGGGTGGACTGTGTAAAGTTGTTGAGCTCTGTTGCAGGCCAGGTTATTAATTAAAAAAATACTTTTTCAAAGGTGTAAGGATCTGCTGCCCGCTACTGCTAGCTGCTAGTACCACAGTTTTATGTATAATTATGCACATCACTTCCTGCCCCTGGTGGCTGGTCTTGGAAACCCTGAAGGAGGAATTAAAGTGGAGAGAGAAATCCTCAGACATGTCCTATCCATGCTACTAAATCTAGGAGCAGAAGAGACTAGTATACAAGTACTCCTATGACCTAATAGTTTAACAGCAGCTTCTGAGTGTATATCTAAATCTTTTTGTGACATACAGAGATTCTTGGCCCTGCCTTTGTTATTATTTCACATGCACAGTGCCAGGCAGCTATGTCTGTGCTACTGTATGCATGTAGTGATCACTTTTCTGTATATTAGTAAGTAAACCTGTTTATTGCAATATAGTTTATATACCGCACTACAGCTCCTGCAGGTGAGACATTCCATTCCAGGCTGATCAGACATCAGTTGGAGGATACATCTGTGACAGCTGGTTTTGTCTTCATGATTCTGTCACAAAGACAGATGCTACAACATCTGCCCCTGCAACTGGACTTTACTGCAACATTCCGCTGTAGGTATCTCTATTAATATGTGGGGTCTTCAAAAAGTTTATGCACTTTTATATATTTAATAGAGTTTAAAAATTGTGGAAATGTTTTGAAGAACCCTTGTAACTATATATACCTGGATATATGCACACAATTCCACCAGGACTCTTATCAGGATCTTTTGCTAATAATACCTGTTTGTACAGTACATGGATGTACCCCACTGAGCAAAAGTTTTAGGTACATGTGAAAAAAATGCTGTAAATTAGGAATGTTTTCAGAAATGATAATTGTTTATTTTTATCAATTAACAAATGGAAACTAAATAAGCAGAAGAGAAATCCAAATCAAATCAATATTTGGTGTGACCACTCTTTGTCTTGAAAACAGCATCAATTCTTCTAGGTACACTTACACATATAGTTTTTCAAGTAATTTGGGTGGTAGGTTGTTCCAAACATCTTGAAGAACTAACTGCAGATCTTCTGTGAGTGTAGGCTGTCTTAAATACTTCTGCCTCTTCATGTAATCCCAGACAGACCCGATGATATTGAGATTAAGGTTCTGTGGGGGCCTAATCATCACTTCCAGGACTCCTTGTTCTTTACACTGAAGATAGTTCTTAATGACATTGACTGTGTGTTTGGGGCCATTGTCCTGCTGCAGAACAAATTTGGGGCCAATCACACATCTGCCTGATGATATGGCATATTAGATATTATTCTTGAGAGTTGCTCTTTCCTGTTGCAGCAGTACAGAAGTGCAGCAGGACACACATGCAATAGTTTTGAACAGCAGTAGTTGGATACAGTGAGTTTAATTTATTTCCAATTTCCTTAAAGTATTTCAAATTGCTTTTCTTAAATTGTTTGCTTGTTAACATTGGTATTTTGGCTGTGTTGTTATTAGTGATTGTTTGCTATGTGCTGTTGAGGTGTTGAATACTGGGCGTTGTCAATTAGCACTGGCTGTTGTCAATTAGCATATGTAAGAGGGGTGGACTGTTGTCCAAATTGGTGCCTAATTAGTGTTGTATTTAAGAAGGGTAGCAACTCTTGCAGAGTTTACTCTTGAGAGTTGCTCCTTCCGATTGCAGCAGTACAGAATGCAGCAGGACAAAAGTGCAATAGTTCTGGACAGCACTAGTTGGATACAGTAGGTTTAAGTAATTTCTAATTTCCTTAAAGTAATTCAAATTGCTTTTCTTAAATTGTTTGCTTGTTAACATTGGTATTTTGGCTGTGTTGTTATTAGTGATTGTTTGCTAAGTGCTGTTCAGGTGTTGAATACTGGGTGTTGTCAATTAGCACTGGCTTTTGTCAATTAGCATATGTAAGAGGGGTGGGCTGTTGTCCAAATTGGTGCCTAATTAGTGTTGTATTTAAGAAGGGTAGCAACTCTTGCAGAGTTTACTCTTGAGAGTTGCTATTTCTGATTGCAGCAGTACAGAAGTGCAGCAGGACAAAAGTGAAAATATTTTTGAACAGCAGTAGTTTGAATATAGCAGGAGTTTGGAGACAGACAAATATATTTTATTAGTGCCTGTGTTTTAATTTAAGTAAATCTCTTTTTAAAGATGTCTGGTTTAGTTCAGTGCAATACTTGTTTAGCATTTGTTTTTTCGTGGTGCTTTACGGAAGCTGGGACGCTGTCCCATTTGTATGCACCTTGGCACAAACAATTTGTCACAGAATGACATGCGTTCTGCGCAGAAGGATTTTCATAATTTGGGCCAGGATCTTCAACAGTTAGGGTGTATTGTTACATTTTCAGAGGTCTTACCTGTGCATAATGGACAACACGAGAAAGTACTTCGCATAGCAGAGTTCAATGTTTGGTTAAATAATTGGTACAAAGCTGAAGGTTTTTGTTATGTTAGTCATGATGCTATCTGGTGGTCTGACATTGAACTTTACAAGAGAGATGGCCTGCACCCCTCACACAAAGGCACTGAGCTTCTTGGTATGGAATTTAGGAATTTTTTGGACATGCATTTCAACTGAGAAATGGGGGCAGAGATGCAATTGTTGAGGAGTATTTCTGTCCCGAGCAGGTGGAAACAAATGTGAGGGTTTGTGTTGTTAAGGACTGAGCTGATGGGGTTGTCACTTCAGTTGAAGTTTCTGGTGATAAAAATAAAACAGTTGATAGTAGTGTTTGTCATGTCATGTGCACTAATGCTCATAGTTTAGGCAACAAGCTTTGTGAGCTGACAGCTCTTATGTCTTTGACCTTGTTGCAATTACAGAACCACGGTTCAAGGATTCAAATGACTGGGAAATAACTATACCAGGGTACACACTATATCTTCCCTTAGAATTGGTGTAGTATACAGACCCCCAGGACAGACCGAAGATTATGATAACTTGTTAATTGATGAGATAACCCAAATGGCAATGAAGGGAGAGATTTTGATTATGGGTGACCTGCCTGACATTAACTGGAATTCTCAAACTGCTATTACAAGCTGGAGCAGTTATGCAATGGAAGCACTGAATGGGGTTTCTGGAAAACAACCCAAGGTGATCATATTCTTGACCTAGTATGGACAAATGGGAATCAACTGTCTGATGTTGAGGTGGGAGAGAATTTGATTTCTAGTGATCACCAATGTCTTTGGTTTGATATTAAAACAAGAACTGAAAAATTATATACAAAAACAAAAGATTTAGATTTTGAAAGGACAAATTTTGCTGAAATGGGGACGTTTCTAAAAAATTAACTGAAAGGTTGGAGTAAAATGACAGGAGTAAGTAATCAGTGGGCACTATTAAAGTCTACCATCCTGGAGGCAATTAAATTATATGTCAGGCAAGTTAGTAAGAATAAATGGAAGAAAAAACCAATATGGTTCACTAAAGAGGTATGTAGGATAGTAAAGGAAAAAAAAATAGCTTATAGAATATTCAAGGAAACAGGAGGTGTAGCTGAAAGAGAGGAGTAAAAACAGACAAAAAGAGGCCAAACACATTATCAGTGATGCAAAAGCACAGACAGAGGAGGAAATTACTAAGTCTATTAAGAAAGGATATAAAACTTTTTTTAGGTACATTAGTGATAGAAGGAAAAAATACAATGGTATCACTAAAATGAAAAAGGGGCACAACACATATGTTGAGGGAGACCAGGATGTAGCAAACCATTTAAACAATTAATTCTGTACAGTCTTCTCAGAAATAGACTGCACTAATGATAACATGTTAGGGAAACATATTGGTTCTAGTAATGATGGTTAATTTCTAGGATTTCTGGAGACGGAGGTAGCAGAGGAACCGGCTCGGTTAAAGCTTAATAAATCCCTTAATTAATCCTAGAGTTCTAAGAGACCTTTGAGATGTAGTTGTTGGACCATTAACAGATCTTTTTAATCAATCTCTTCTAACAGAAGTTTCCCATGATTGGCAGATAGCTAATATTGTATCTATCCACAAGAAATGCAGCAAGGAGGAAGCTGGCAATTACAGGCCAGTGAGTTTAACATCAATTGTGGTCAAGGTAATGGAATCACTCCTGAAAAGAAGGATCATTGATCACCTAAAAATACACAGCTTGCTGCACCCAAGCAGCAGGGCTTTACTGAGGGCAGATTGTGTCAGATTAATCTAATTTAATTTTTTGACTACATTACCGGTGTTTTGGACCAGGGTGGTGCTATGGACATACCGTATCTTGATTTCAGAAAGGCATTTGATACAGTTCCACATAATGATCTAATACAAAAGTTGTACAAGCTAGGACAATGCTCTGTACTGGGTCCTGTTCTATTTAACCTATATGTAAGTGAGCTAACTAAAGGTATGTTGGGCAAGGTATGTCTCTTTGCTGATGACACAAAGGTGTGTAATAGGGTTGATATCCCTGGAGGTGTCTGTAACATGGAACATGATTTGGCATTGCTGTAGATTGGTCAAAGCAGTGGAGATTTCAGTTCAATATTTCAAAATGTAAAATAATGCATCTAGGGAAGAAGAATCCACTTAGAGAGTAGAGCATTGGGGCTACAGTGTTGGCCAGAACTACAGAAGAAAAAGATTTGGGGGTGCTTATTTCAGATGATTGCAAAATGAGCAAACAGTGTGACCAGGCAGTGGAAAAAACAAATAGAATTCTGATTCCTCTATATAGATCTTTAGTGAGACCTCACTTAGAATACTATGTCCAGTTCCAAGACTGAAAGCCAAGGGCATCACACACTTTTACAACAACCTGCAAAACAAAGCAGAATTCCAAAAAACTATAACCACCACCAAATGGGAAACAGAAATTGGAACCTCATTCACACTAGATAAATAGAAAACAGCATACAGAGAAATCCACAAAGCTACCCATTGTGTCAACCACTGGGAAATGTTGTTTAAGATCTCCAATAGATGGTACCTAACACCTTATATGATGGTCAAAATCTACCCTACCACCTCCCCATTATGCTGGAGGGGGTGCGGGCAGATTGGAAATCTCCTACATGCCTTCTGGGAATGCCCACATATTACCAGCTTCTGGAACCACATATTCAGAATAATATCCACGCTCACAGGTAACCTAGTCCAGAGCTTGCAGTGCTTCATATAGGAATATAAACCTATACCCACACCAATTCAGACAACCAATCACACACATGCTCTTAGCAGCATGTTCACTAATACTAAAAATATGGAAATCTAATACACCACCGCATATCACCGAGGTTCTGCAAATAGTACAAACTACTACTACGAATGAGCTTTAGCTATAAACACACTCCATAGAGCATCATTTGACCAAAATTGGTCTATATGGACTCATAAATACAAGACCCTCTGAACTCATCAACTGTCTATTGAATAATGTCATTACACAAGCATTATTGCCAATGGAAAATGTCAACATTAGAGTTGAGCGGACAACTGGATGTTCGGGTTCGTCGGGTTCGGCCGAACAAACGTGAAAAAGTTTGGGTTTGGTACAGAACTTGACCAGAACCCAAACCCCTTTTAAGTCAATGGTGACCCAAACTTTTGGGCACTAAAATGGCTCTAAAAAAGTCCTGGAAAGGGCTAGAGGGCTGCAAAAAGAAGCAAAATGGGAGTAAGAGTAGGACAAGTGCCCTGCAAACAAATGTGGATAGGGAAATTACTTAAAATCAAATAAAAAAAAATGGAGGAGGAGGTGGATGTGGAGTAAGAGGTTGAGTAGGCTGTGACCGTGGTGGTGTAGGTGGAAGTGGCGGTGGAGGAGGAGGTAGCCAACACTGTTTTTTGTTTGTTTGTTTTTTTTCTAATTGGGGTAGCCCACAAAATATTGAGACGTATTAAAAAAAAAAAACAAGTATACCAATGGCTGTGTAAGGCCAGTCTAAATGTCTATTCTGCACAAGGTACAGACAAGTCTTGTGGGATCCATGCCTGGTTCATTTTAATAAATGTTATCTTGTCCACATTGGCTGTGCACAGGTGGCAGCGCTTGTCTGTGATAACGCCCCATGCCGTGCTAAACACACATTCAGACAATACACTGGCTGCAGGACAGGCCAGCACCTCCAAGGCATAAAGGGCAAGCTCAGGCCATGTGCCCAATTTGGAGACCCAGAAGTTGAATGGGGCAGACCCATCAGTCAGTACGTGTAGGCGTATGCACACATACTGTTCCACCATGTTGCTGAAATGCTGCCTCCTGCTAAGACGTTGCCTATCAGCTGTGCTGTTTGTTGTGGCGTGCTGCTGACAAAGCTTTTCCACATTTTGGCCATGCTAACCCTGCCTTCTTAGGTGCTGGGGGTGCCACAGCTGCGTTGGCAACCTCTTCCTCCTCCTCTGCCTTCGCCTTGTGCTTCCACTGAGCCCCCGGTGTCATTTGGGAATGCCCTCAGCAGCGCGTCTACCAGTGTGCGCTAGTAGTCACGCATCTTAAGATCACGCTCCAGTGAGGGAATTAAGGATGGCACATTGTCCTTGTAACGGTGATCCAGCAGGGTGGCCACCCAGTAATCAGCACAAGTTAAAATGTGGGCAACTCGGCTGTCATTGAGCAGGCACTGCAGCATGTAATCGCTCATGTGTGCCAGGCTGCCCAATCTGTGTCCTCCGTATCCCCCCAGCCGCGCTCCAGTGATGCCCAGGAGCTGTGCTGGGTGCCACCCTGGTGTGAACACGGTTCCTCCTCCACCTCCTCTTCATCATCCTCATCCTCCTCATCCTCCAGAACTGTGCCCTGGCTTGAAAATCTTTTACCTGGCCTATGCTGGTGCAGGAACCCACCCTCCGAGCCACTTGTGAATGACTGGCCTAATAACCGTGGAAATAACCCCTCTTCCTCCTCCTCTTCCTCGTTTGCCACATCCTCTTCCATCATCGCCCAAAGTGTTTTTTCAAGGAGACATAGAAGTAGGATAGTAACGCTGAGAACAGCGTCATCAGCACGGGCCATGTTGGTGGAGTACTCAAAACACTGCAATATGGTACATAGGTCTCGCATGGAGGCCCACTCGTTTGTGGTGAAGTGGTGCTGTTCCACAGAGTGACTGACCCGTGCGGGCTGCAGCTGAAACTCCACTATTGCCTGCTGCTGCTCGCAGTCTATCCAGTATGTGCAAGGTGGAGTTCCACCTTGTGGGCACGTCGCATAAGAGGCGGTGAGCAGGAAGGCCGAAGTTCCGCTGTAGCGCAGAAAGGCGAGCACTTTCTGCAGCAGCTCTGACATATCCAGGTAGTTTTTTAGAAATTTCTGCACCACCAAATTCAGCACATGCGCCAGGCAAGGGATGTGCATCAAACCGGCTAGGCCCAGAGCTGCTACGAGATTTCGGCCATTATCGCACACCACCAGGCCGGGCTTGAGCTCAGTGGCAACAAGCACTCATCGGTCTGTTGTTCAATGCCTGTCCACAGCTGCTGCGCAGTGTGGGGTTTATCCTCCAAACATATCAGTTTTAAAAAAGCCTGCTGTCGTTTCCCCCTGGATATGCTGAAGTTGGTGGTGAAAGTGTTACACTGAGCGGATGAGGAGGTGGTAGAGGAGGAGGAAGCGCAGTAGGAAGAGGAGGCAACAGGAGGCAAAGAGAAATGCCCTGAAATCCTCCGTTGTGGAAGGACATGCGCCAAACGGTTAGCCGCCTCAGGCTCACCCGCCACTACATTTGCCCAGGGTGCAGTTAGCGAGCTATAGCGTCCCTGCCCGTGCTTGCTTGTCCACGTATCAGTGGTTATGTGGACCTTGCCACAGATGGGGTTGCGCAGTGCACACTTGATCTCATCCCCGACTTGTTTATGCAGGGAAAGGATGGCTCGCCTGGAAAAGTAGTGGCGGCTGGGACCCACATACTGTGGCACAGCCACCGTCATCAGGTTTTTAAAACTGTCCGTGTCCACCAGACGGAATGACAACATTTCAACGGCCAGGAATTTTAAAATGTTGGCATTCAGTGCCAGGGATCGCGGGTGGGTAGGGGGGTACTTCCTCTGTCTCTCTAGTGTTTGGGAGATGGAGAGCTGTAAGCTTCCATGGGACCGTGTGGAAATGCTTGGGGATGGTGGCGGACATGGTGCTGCTGTCAAATGCTCTGTTTGCTGCATGGCAGGTGACACTGGCATTGTAGAGTTGGAGGAAGAGGCCGAGGCAGCAGCAGAAGAGGAAGCAGGAGGAGGCTGAGACATTTCTTGGATTTTGAGGTGCTTATTCCACTGCAGCTCATGCTTTGCATGTAGATGCCTGGTCATGCAGGTTGTGCTCAGGTTTAGAACATTTATGCCTCGCTTCAGGCTCTCATTGCACAGCATGCAAACCACTCGTGTCTTGTCGTCAGCACATTGTCTAAAGAACTGCCATGGGGCTGAGGTGAAAGACAGATGGCCATGGGGTTCAGGTGCCAACTCTGAGCTTTCAGCAAGGGAGCGGGTTTAAGACTATGTGAAGGTAATGGAGGCAGTGTCAGCCACCCAATCTACTATCACCTGTACTTGTTCTGGCCTCACCATTCATTGAGCGGCATTCAGGCCTACCATATAACGTTGAAGGTTCTGTCGGCTACTCGCACCAGAGGAAGGAGTTTCACTTGTACGTGTAGCTGGCACAAATCGACCACGTCCTCTCCTTGCAACAGGAACTTCACCAACACCACCAACAGCAGAGGCACCAGCAGAACCAAGACCACGACCATGTCCCTTATTTGACACTCTCCTCATTCTGGTCGCAAATGTACTATGTAGCACTATTTATTAATACAAAAAAAGAATAGAAAATTCTTCTTCTTTTTTTTTTTTGGAAAACAGTAACGTAGACGCACTTTCTATTTTGGTGCACCGCTCTCACCAGCAGCAGGAACCTCTCCCTACAGCAGTTTGAGATGATTTTAGAACAATAATCTGTCCCTCACAGGAGCAGCAGGAACCTCTCAATATAGCACTATGATAAGATGCTTTTAAACAAAAATCTGTCCTTCACAGGAGCAGAAGGAACCTCTCACTCTAGCACTGAGATGATTTTAGAACAAAAATCTGTCCCTCACAGGAGCAGCAGGAACCTCTCCCTTTAGCATTATGAGATGATTTTAGACAAATAATCTGTCCCTCACAGGGGCAGCAGGAACCTCTCCCTATAGCACTATGATGAGATGATTTTAGAACAATAATCCGTCCCTCACAGGAGCAGCAGGAACCTCTCCCTCTAGCAGTATGATATGATTTTAGCACAATAATCTGTCCCTCACAGGAGCAGCAGGAACCTCTCCCTCTAGTACTATGAGATGATTTTATAACAATAATCTGTCCCTCACATGAGCAGCAAGAGCCTCTCCCTCTAGCAGTATGAGATGATTTTAGAACAATAATCTGTCCCTCACAGGAGCAGCAGGAACATCTCCCTCTGACACTATGAGATGATTTTAGAACAAAAATCTGTCCCTCACAGGAGCAGCAGGAACCTCTCCCTTTAGCACTATGAGATGATTTTAGACAAATAATCTGTCCCTCACAGGGGCAGCATGAACCTCTCCCTATAGCACTATGATGAGATGATTTTAGAACAATAATCTGTCCCTCACAGGAGCAGCAGGAACCTCTCCCTCTAGCAGTATGATATGATTTTAGCACAATAATCTGTCCCTCACAGGAGCAGCAGGAACCTCTCCCTCTAGTACCATGAGATGATTTTAGAACAATAATCTGTCCCTCACATGAACAGCAAGAGCCTCTCCCTCTAGCAGTATGAGATGATTTTAGAACAAGAATCTGTCACTCACAGGAGCAGCAATAAACCTCTCCCTGTAGCACTATGATGAGATGGTTTTAGAACAATAATCTGTCCCTCACAGGAGCAGCAGGAACCTCTCCCTCTAGCAGTATGAGATGATTTTAGAACAATAATCTGCCCTCACAGGAGCAGCAATAAACCTCTCCCTGTAGCACTATAATGAGATGATTTTAGAACAATAATCTGTCCCTCACAGGAGCAGCAGGAACCTCTCCCTCTAGCAGTATGAGATGATTTTAGAAAAATAATCTGCCCTCACAGGAGCAGCAGGAACCTCTCCCTATAGCAAAATAAAGAGATGATTTTAGTACAATAATCTGCCACTCACAGGAGCAGCAGGAACCTCTCCCTCTAGTAGTATGAGATGATTTTAGAACAATAATCTGCCCTCACAGGAGCAGCAGGAACCTCTCCCTATAGCAAATCTCCAAGGACGA
>BLSH010005555.1:726308-737116 GCA_018402905.1 Glandirana rugosa | reverse complement strand
CGACGAGGACACTCCCGTCTAATAACAAGATTTTAGTAGAGTATGACGATCTCCCTCTCCAAGGACGACGAGGACACTCCCTGTCTAATAACAAGATTTTGGTAGAGTAGTATCACGATGTCCCTCTCCAAATAACGACGAGGACACTCACTGTCTAAGAACAAGATTTTAGTAGAGTATGACGCCCTCACAGGAGCAGCAGGAACCTCTCCCTCTAGCAGTATGAGATGATTTTAGAACAATAATCTGCCCTCACAGGAGCAGCAATAAACCTCTCCCTGTAGCACTATAATGATATGATTTTAGAACAATAATCTGTCCCTCACAGGAGCAGCAGGAACCTCTCCCTCTAGCAGTATGAGATGATTTTAGAACAATAATCTGCCCTCACAGGAGCAGCAGGAACCTCTCCCTATAGCAAAATAAAGAGATGATTTTAGTACAATAATCTGCCACTCACAGGAGCAGCAGGAACCTCTCCCTCTAGCACTATGAGAAAATTTTAGAACAATAATCTGTCCCTCACAGGAGCAGCAGGAATCAATCACTATAACACTATGATATGATTTTAGAACAATAATCTGTCCCTCACAGGAGCAGCAGGAACCTCTCCCTATAGTATTATGAGATGATTTTAGAACAATAATCTGTCCCTCACAGGAGCAGCAGGAACCTCTCCCTATAGCAGTATGCTATTATTTTAGAACAATAATCTGTCCCTCACAGGAGCAGCAGGAACCTCTCCTTATAGAAGTATGATATGATTATAGAACAATAATCTGTCACTCACACCAACAGCAGGAACCTCTCCCTATAGCAGTATGATATGGTTTTAGAACAATAATCTGTCCCTCACACCAGCAGCAGGAACCTCTCCCTATAGCACTATGATATCATTTTAGAACAATAGTCTGCCCCTCACAGGAGCAGCAGGAACCTCTCCCTATAGCACTATAAGATGATTTTAGAACAATAATCTGTCCCTCACAGGAGCAGCAGGAACCTCTCCCTAAAGCATTATGAGATGATTTTAGAACAATAATCTGTCCCTCACAGAAGCAGCAGGAACCTTTCCCTATAGCAGTATAATATGATTTTAGAGCAATAATCTGTCCCTCACAGGAGCAGCAGGAACCTCTCCCTATAGCAGTATGATATGATTTTAGAACAATAATCTGTCCCTCACATGAGCAGCAAGAGCCTCTCCCTCTAGCAGTATAAGATGATTTTAGAACAATAATCTGTCACTCACAGGAGCAGCAATAAACCTCTCCCTGTAGCACTAAGATGAGATGGTTTTAGAACAATAATCTGTCCCTCACAGGGGCAGCAGGAACCTCTCCCTCTAGCACTATGAGATGATTTTAGAACAATAATCTGTCCCTCACAGAAGCAGCAGGAACCTCTCCCTCTAGCAGTATGAGATGGTTTTAGAACAATAATCTGCCCTCACAGGAGCAGCAGGAACCTCCCCCTATAGCCCTATTAAGAGATGATTTTAGTACAATAATCTGTCCCTCACAGGAGCAGCAGGAACCTCTCCCTCTAGCACTATGAGAACATTTCAGAACAATAATCTGTCCCTCACAGGAGCAGCAGGAATCAATCACTATAGCACTATGATATGATTTTAGAACAATAATCTGTCCCTCACAGGAGCAGCAGGAACCTCTCCCTATAGCAGTATGCTATTATTTTAGAACAATAATCTGTCCCTCACAGGAGCAGCAGGAACATCTCCTTATAGCAGTATGATATGATTTTAGAACAATAATCTGTCACTCACACCAGCAGCAGAAACCTCTCCCTATAGCAGTATGATATGGTTTTAGAACAATAATCTGTCCCTCACACCAGCAGCAGGAACCTATCCCTATAGCACTATGATAGGATTTTATAACAATAGTCTGCCCCTCACAGGAGCAGCAGGAACCTCTCCCTATAGCACTATGAGATGATTTTAGAACAATAATCTGTCACTCACAGGAGCAGCAGGAACCTCTCCCTATAGCACTATGAGATGATTTTAGAACAATAATCTGTCCCTCACAGGAGCAGCAGGAACCTCTCCCTACAGCACTTAGTGATGATTTTAGAACAAGAATCTGTCCATCACAGGAGCAGCAGGAACCTCTCCCTATAGCACTATGAGATGATTTTAAAACAATAATCTGTCCCTCACACCAGCAGCAGGAACTTCTCCCTATAGCACTATGAGATGATTTTAGAACAATAATCTGTCCCTCACAGCACCAGTAAACTGTACCTAGTCCAGTATCAGATGGTTTTAGAATGCTAATTTTTCGCCTCACAGCCCCGCCAGGAACCTGTCTGTAATGCAGGAAGTGATGATATTAGATCGGTAATCTATCCCTCACAGCAATTGTAAACTGTACCTAGTCCAGTAGCAGATGGTTTTAGAACACTAAGCTTTCCCCTCACAGCACCACCAGGAACCTGTCTGTAATGCAGGATGAGATATTAGATCTGTAATCTATCTCTCACAGTACTAGTAAACTGTACCTAGTCTAGTATCAGATGGTTTTAGAACGCTAAGCTTTCCCCTCACAGCACCGCCTGGAACCTGTCTGTAATGCAGGATGAGATCATATTAGATCGGTAATCTATCCCTCACAGCAGCTGTAGAATGCTCTCCCTACACTAGCCTGAGACGATGTGACACGCGGCACTACGTGACTTCAGTATAGTTAAGAAACAGAGCTTTCTTAACTATACTCAATCAAATGTTTCACTAAGGTGAAACTCTAACAGCAGCTGCTAACCCTATACCAAACTGTGGCACGGGTACTCTTGTTATTTAACTACGTGACTTCAGCTCATATAGAGGCTGGGTCACATGATGCACTGGCCAATCACAGCCATGCCAATAGTATATAGAATAAACATAAAGCTGCGCTGTATGATGTTAGTCCATAAAACAGTCCCAGTAGGAAATGAAGGACATCTCAGTTAAACCATAGCACCCCGTGCACTGTATATCATGTGAATCCACCACCGTATATAAGAGGAGGCTTACCAGACCCAGCTGGAAGCCAAGCCTAAGACAAGATAGTATCAGTCTCCCGCTGCTCCACTGTAATCACAGGGAATCCACTCCAGTAAAGTAAACTCGGGTCCTGTTAGCAGCTCACTCGTATCAGGGGGGAATCACCAGAGTTTCTCACATCAAAGGTAATAGATAACTCGTGCCAAAGAAGAGAAATTCGATATAGTGAAGCACAGTATAAACACTTTAATTTTCGTAAAATAGTACAGGGTACTCACATTGTCATAATAAAACCACGCGTGTATAGAATCAGAAGCCGGCACAAATCTCAGCAGGTGGTGACGTCAGCGCCCTCCCTACGTACGTTTCGTCACAAATGACGTCTATATATATAGTATAGCCGATCCTAAGTGCGAGGCGTGGGCAGCCATTTTGGATGCTGGAAAAACAACCCTTACTCCAACCAGATACCAATCAATGGTACGCTCCCTCAACCCCCAAGAGGCGGATGCGGCCATATCAACTAATAAAAAACGAGGATCTTTACCTAAAAAAGGCTAAAGGCAAATTGAATAAATATACCCTTATCCCTTATCCATTGCTAGATCTAATCCCCATCGTAAGAGTAGCACAATGAGAGGGGGAAAGGTATCCATAAACAAATAATTTAGACGTAAAATCATAAATTAGTTTAAAAGTATTCAATGAAAAATTCCAAAATTTGTGTAATTGAAAATAAAAATGAAAAAAATGAATGAGAAAAATGAAAAAAAATGAAAAAAATGAAAAAAATAAAAATAAAAAATAAAAAAATAAAATGAAAAAAAAATGAAAAAATATATAATAAAAATATAACAAAATATAAAAATATAAAAAATGAAAAAATGAAAAAAATGAATAAATGTTATGGTATCCCAAGTCACGCACTTAGTATACTCACATATATTAATCATAAAAAATTCATTCAAGATATGAAAAATACATTTAAATTAATAAATAAATAAATTGCTGACTATACTTATATAAGAATAAGAATATATAATCAGAATACCATAACAATCTAGGCATTGTCAATAAAAGCGCTGACATCAGTGTCTACATTTAGCCCATACGGTATGTAAGATCTAACCCTATGAATCCAAGCCATCTCAAGTTTGGAGATACCCCTAATTAAAGAACCACCCCGCCAGTGAGATTTAAAATGATCAATACCTAGAAAAAGAGTCTTAGAGGGATCCCTATTGTGATGGTCTCTATAGTGTCTGGATAATGAGTGATTCTTAAACCCCGTAAGAATATTGGTGATGTGCTCATTCAAGCAAATCTGCAGAGGCCGCTTCGTCCGGCCCACATATTGTAGGCCGCACGGACATTGGATAAGATATACCACGGCCTTGGTAGAACAAGTAATGAATGGCTTTATTCGGAATTGAGTGGATCTACTCGTGGAGGTGAAGGTCTGAGCCCTCCTACCCCCCAAAATATTATAGAGGCAGACTCTGCATTTACCACACTTGTAATACCCCGTGAGCTGTTGAAAAAAAGATGTTTGGGGGATAGGGGGATCCAGAACATTTGGAGCCACCCTATTCCTCAAAGAGGGAGCACCTCTATAAATTACAACAGGGCAATCAGGTAAACTATTCTCCAAGACCCGATCACTCTTAAGGATGTGCCAATGTCTAGAAATAAGTTGTTTTATTTCCTTGGCCTGATGGCCAAAAACGTTCCTACCTCCGTGCAATTGCGCCAGAGACGCATGTACTGGCTCTTAGGAACACCTTTTAGCCAAGGGGCATAATGGCAACTACCTCTAGGAATAAAGGAGTTCCTATCTGCTGCCTTAAAATGGGTGGAAGTAATAAATTGCCCATTTTTAACCTCTATATTGAGATCTAGGAAATTGATTGTAACCGGGTGGGCCTCATATTTCAACTCTATACCCCTATTGTTGTCATTAAGGGACTTAAAGAAAACCTCAAGGCTTCCCAGATCACCTTCCCATAGGAGGAGGACATCGTCTATGTATCTTGCCCAGAGGACAAGCTCAGGCCTCCTCTGGGCATAGACGACCTCCTCCTCCCATAGGGCCATGAACAGGTTCACAAGACTGGGGGCATATTTAGCCCCCATTGCGACACCCCTGACCTGGCTATAGTACTTCTGGTCAAACCAGAAGTAATTGTGGGTGGCTGCAAACTCCAATAACTGCATTATGAAGTCCACCTGTTCAGAGGGCAACCCAGAGTTATTCTGAAGATAATAGTTAACAGCAAACAACCCAAGGTCATGGGGAATAGTCGTATAAAGAGATGTGACATCTGCAGTCACAAGAAGTAAGCCATCACCTGGGGTGTAGTTGGACAAAATGTTAATTGCATGTCTGGAGTCTTTAATGTAAGAGGGCATATCCTTCACCAGAGGTTGAAGAAAAAAATCTATATATCTGCCCACCCGGGAAGTCACTGAGTCAATACCACTGACAATAGGACGTCCGGGTGGGCAGACAGGATCTTTATGCAATTTGGGTAAATAATACATTACCGGAGTTTTGGGGGCTTTTGGAACTAGAAACCGGGCCTCTTTAGGGGTAAGAATACCTTTTTCTAGGCCACCTTGAACTATATTATTCAAGGCTTTTTTATATTTATTCTTAGGGTCGGATGTCAGGGGCTGGTAAGTGGAACTGTCACTCAAAATGTTGTACATTTCTTTCATATAATCACCTCGGTCTAGCACCACTATCCCACCCCCCTTGTCGGCCGGCCAAACTACTAAGTCTTTGGCTGCACATAAAGAATCCAGGCCCATTTGAAAGTCGTGATTCAAACAAACTTTCTTTGCTTCCAATGCCTCTAAATCCCTCAGAACCACCTCCTTAAAAACCCGAAGGGCAGGGGCCGTTGGGCCAGAGGGATTGAAAAGAGATGCATTGGCAAGTCCCGTATGTACAAAATCAGGGGGTGTTACCCGATTATGTTTTATGGGATTAGTCAATAGGTACCTTTTTACATTTATCTTTCTAATAAACTTATGTACATCCATGTACGTCTCAAACTTATTAAGAGGTCTAGGGGGGGCGAACTTAAGGCCCTGATCTAATAGGCGTATTTCCGATTCCGATAAACTTTTAGAGCTTAAATTAAAGATGCCTGCACCCGCTACATCTTTTGTCTTTTTAATTCTGAATCGCCTCCCCCCTCTGGTCCCTCTTCTGGTTCTACTGGCCTTTTTCTGCTTTTTATGGGCCTGTGAAAACCCCAACTAGAGCTCATACCAGGTTCAGGATGGGAAGACCCCCCACCATTTTCCACCCTTGTTTGCTGCACATTCAAGACAGGGGGTTCTAAACTCGGACCCGATGGTGCAGGTCCCATTGGAGTGTTAGGAACATCCCCTTCATCTATCCGATCAAACAAGGGGAAAAACCTATTAGAAATATCCAGTTGTTCCTGATAATCATAAACATGTTGAGGGGGCTGTTTCTGCATCCCCTGATTCCCTCTCCTAATCAGGTCCTTCCCTCTTGTTGAGGCCGACGGATGGGTCTTTCCCCGGGAAGGACGTCCATGTTCATAGTGGTCATTATAGGGACCATTTGGAGGGTATGGTCTATGTATTAAGGATTCTTGACCATAACCTCTTCCACCTCCAAGGCGAGGGGCTCCTGTGACACCTTGTCTGCCCCCCCTAGGACCACCCCCCCTCCCTCCAACCCTATTGGGAGGAGGTATCCAGTGACTCCTAGCCGGGCTATGTTGATAAGGGGAGTGGTAATCTGAATAAGTAACCTTCCCCCCTGATTTATTACCTGTGTTAGGATATGAAGTATTATAAGACCGCTCAAAAGGTGGTTCTCTTTTGGGGGGCACCCCTGGTTGTCTTTGGGTAATCGCACTCTCACCCAGGGAACCTGAATCATTATTTTCCATCAGTTTCTTTTGCCAATCGAACACCAAAGCAGAATGGTAATCATTAAGATCCCGATTATACTTTTTCCTTTTCTTAGTCTTTTGATCCTTCTCTTCCTTCTCCAAGATCTTTAACAAGGTTAGGGAGCGATCTCTATATTCGTCACCCTCCTTGTAAGGAATTCATTTCTCTTTAAGCTTTTTTATTTCTTCATCCAACCTAACTAATTTATCTTGTTTCCTGTCGATCAAAAATTGTAATAGACTGACCCCTGCAGAATTTAAATACTTAAACCATTGTTCAAGATTTTCTTCCCCTTTTTGTGGGGGCACTTGCCATCTGAGGCTTCTGGGAACCATGTTATTTTTAACATAGGTTTCCGGGAAAGCCACATCCCACTGTCCATGGATCTCAGAAACTGTTAGATTTTTTAATTTCATAAACAATCCACTAAGATCACATTCATCTTCCCTATAGGCTTCAAAAACCCCCACAGGATTGATGGTCCTGGTGGCCCTATAATCGAAGATATCCATAACAAAAGGACCCAAAAGCAATATGAAAAAACTAAGCAGCAGTAGAAAAACAAGCAAATCAAATGGAACATAAACCGCGCTACAGTCCAAATTAATAAGCAGCAGCTAGAAGGTAGAGATTGTATATAGAATAAACATAAAGCTGCGCTGTATGATGTTAGTCCATAAAACAGTCCCAGTAGGAAATGAAGGACATCTCAGTTAAACCATAGCACCCCGTGCACTGTATATCATGTGAATCCACCACCGTATATAAGAGGAGGCTTACCAGACCCAGCTGGAAGCCAAGCCTAAGACAAGATAGTATCAGTCTCCCGCTGCTCCACTGTAATCACAGGGAATCCACTCCAGTAAAGTAAACTCGGGTCCTGTTAGCAGCTCACTCGTATCAGGGGGGAATTTGATATAGTGAAGCACAGTATAAACACTTTAATGTTCGTAAAATAGTACAGGGTACTCACATTGTCATAGTAAAACCACGCATGTATAGAATCAGAAGCCGGCACAAATCTCAGCAGGTGGTGACGTCAGCGCGCCCTCCCTACATACGTTTCGTCACAAATGACGTCGTCCGGGGATAGGGCGCGCCGCTGAGTCGCCACATATATAGTATAGCCGATCCTAAGTGCGAGGCGTGGGCAGCCATTTTGGATGCTGGAAAAACAACCCTTACTCCAACCAGATACCAATCAATGGTACGCTCCCTCAACCCCCAAGAGGCGGATGCGGCCATATCAACTAATAAAAAACGAGGATCTTTACCTAAAAAAGGCTAAAGGCAAATTGAATAAATATACCCTTATCCCTTATCCATTGCTAGATCTAATCCCCATCGTAAGAGTAGCACAATGAGAGGGGGAAAGGTATCCATAAACAAATAATTTAGACGTAAAATCATAAATTAGTTTAAAAGTATTCAATGAAAAATTCCAAAATTTGTGTAATTGAAAATAAAAATGAAAAAAAAAGAATGAGAAAAATGAAAAAAATGAAAAAAATGAAAAAATAAAAATAAAAATAAAAAATAAAAAAATAAAAATAAAAAATGAAAAAAAAAGAAAAAATATATAATAAAAATAGAACAAAATATAAAAATATAAAAAAATGAAAAAAATGAATAAATGTTATGGTATCCCAAGTCACTCACTTAGTATACTTACATATATTAATCATAAAAAATTCATTCAAGATATGAAAAATACATTTAAATTAATAAATAAATAAATTGCTGACTATACTTATATAAGAATAAGAATATATAATCAGAATACCATAACAATCTAGGCATTGTCAATAAAAGCGCTGACGTCAGTGTCTACATTTAGCCCATACGGTATGTAAGATCTAACCCTATGAATCCAAGCCATCTCAAGTTTGGAGATACCCCTAATTAAAGAACCACCCCGCCAGTGAGATTTAAAGTGATCAATACCTAGAAAAAGAGTCTTAGAGGGATCCCTATTGTGATGGTCTCTATAGTGTCTGGATAATGAGTGATTCTTAAACCCCGTAAGAATATTGGTGATGTGCTCATTCAAGCAAATCTGCAGAGGCCGCTTCGTCCGGCCCACATATTGTAGGCCGCACGGACATTGGATAAGATATACCACGGCCTTGGTAGAACAAGTAATGAATGGCTTTATTCGGAATTGAGTGGATCTACTCGTGGAGGTGAAGGTCTGAGCCCTCCTACCCCCCAAAATATTATAGAGGCAGACTTTGCAATAGTAGGCATGGCTGTGATGGCTTCTAAGGGCTAACGAGTGAAACACTTGTTGATTGGCTGCCCTGCAGCTATTCAACAGGCGCCAAAAATAGTCTGGGTCACATGATGCACTGGCCAGACACAGCCATGCCATTAGTAGGCATGGCTGTGATGGCTTCTAAGGGCAAACGAGTTAAACGCTTGTTGATTGGCTGACCTGCAGCTATAGAAAAGGTGCGAAAAATACCTAATTACCGAACCCAGACTTTTTTTCAAATGTCCGTGTTCGTGGCACAGACACCCCAAAGTCCGCTACGAACCCAAACTTCACAGTCCGGGTTCGCTCAACTCTATCTCTGACTAATCAAGACTGTTATTCATTTACTAGTACACAATTCAGCTGTGCCTTGCCATTCTTTTGTATGCTGTGCATCTAAAAAATCCTGAGGCCTCTAGGGGAGATTTTCTCACTGTTGTATTTTTTAAGAAAGAACTCATCCTACCATTGTACATTGGCACTATGTATACGTCTCTCTAGTTTCTTGAATTTCCCACAGAGGGTATACCTATCGGTGCAGGAAAGATGGGCAGTAGGAGAGAAGAGATGGCCGAGTAGGGTGGTATACAATGTATCTAAAGCATCATACCTGTGATAATGAATGTCATTGATGAAATTCATTGTAAAAAACACTATGCAACAACTGATACAATGATAAAAAATAATAATACAATCAATGAAAATGATATAGTAATAGGAAAAATATTACTGAATGAAAAAGGTCATGAATAGAGTTGAGCGAACCCAAACTATAAAGTTCGGGTCCGTACCGAACTTTGGGGTGTCCGTGACCCGGACATTTGAAAAAAAGTTTGGGTTCTGGGTTCGGATATTTGATCACGCATGTTGAATAGCTGCAGGGCAGCCAATCAACAAGCGTTTCACTGGTTTGCCCTTAGAAGCCAATACAGCCATGCCTACTAATGGCGTGGCTGTGATTGGCCAGTGCATCATGTGACCCAGCCTCTGTACAAGCTGGAGTCACGTAGTGCTGCATGTCACATGCTCTCAGGCTAGTCTAGGGAGAGGATGCTGCCGGAGCTGTGAGGGACAGATTGCAGATATTAATAACATCTCATCCTGCATTACAGAATGATCTGATTCTGGACTAGGTAGAGATTACTACTACTGCTTTGAGGGACAGATTATTGTTCTAAAATCATCTCCAAGTTCTCTAGGGTCTGGTTCCTGCTGTTGCTGTAAGGGACAGATTATTGTTCTAAAATCATCGCCTACTCCTATAGGGTCAGGTTCCTGCTGCTGCAATAAGGGACAGATTATTGTTCTAAAATCATCGCCTACTCCTTTGGGGTCAGGTTCCTGCTGTTGCTGTAAGGGACAGATTATTGTTCTAAAAGCATCGCCTACTCCTATAGGGTCAGGTTCCTGCTGTTGCATTAAGGGACAGATTATTGTTCTAAAATCATCGCCTACTCCTATAGGGTCAGGTTCTTGCTGTTGCTGTAAGGGACAGATTATTGTTCTAAAATCATCGCCTACTCCTATAGGGTCAGGTTCTTGCTGTTGCTGTAAGGATTAGACAGGGAATGTCGTTGTCGTTCTTGGACTGGGATATCCTCATCCGCTACT
>BLSH010005555.1:682867-697587 GCA_018402905.1 Glandirana rugosa | reverse complement strand
CCCGAATATCCCTCCACACCGATTAGAATTTGACAGAGTCCACAGAGCTCTGGCCCCCCCCCCAGGAAGGACGGCACTCCCAGGGACATAATAACCAAACCCCAATTCTTTGCTGTAAAGGAAGAAGCGATGAAACAATCCAGAGCCGCTAACCAACTGTCATATAAAGGACAGCCTATCCAGATCTACTCGGACTTATCCCAGGCCACCATTCAGAGAAGAAGATCCCTGAAACCACTTCCTCATTTCCAAGAACATAAAATATTGGTGGACATTTCCCTTCGGAGAGAAATTTCTCTTTCAATCCAAATACTATTCATTTTCCTCTTTTTCAGGAGGAGAGAAAATGCTTTTGCATTTACAACTTATCTCGCAAGAAGCAGATATGGACACCTCTAGTGGAGTCCCCAGCTCATCAAAGAGACCCCCTCTAACCCCACTCTGGAATAAATCCAAATCGAAGAAAGCCAAAGACAATGACTTAACCTGAAGGCTGTACTGATTTGCTCTCCTACTGGCCTCTTTCGAGCCTCACTACCTGTGTGGTGCTCGCCTTTTGCAGATGAACAGATGAGAGGCCTACCTTTGAACATATACTGCTCTACTGGAATCCTCCGGGGAGCAGACACCAGTGTGCTCCCTCCAAGTGGGGCAGTTCCTGATCTCGTCTGTGTCTTCCTGGGGGTGACCCACAAACATGAGCGAAATCTTACGCTACTTTATATTGGTCAGGGGCTCCCCTTCCCCGGCATGCCCTTCGGGGTGGGGCGGGGAAGGGGCCCCCATATATTGGTGTGGAGTCTTGGCCGCCGTCTCGGAGGCAGGGGCTAGCCCCATACTAGGAGTTTAATCATGGGTTGGTTATGTGTCTAAATCTCTATGGTTTACTAGCCATGTGGCCTGTGTACCCCTTTCTTCTGTGGATGATTGATGACATTGGGTGGCTGGGTTCCAGCTGGGCCTGCCACCTGAGGGGCTAAACCAAGACGGGTCTAGGCATTCTAAAGGGAGTACCCCTCAAATATATGTGGAACCATGTGCCACCTTTTGACAGATGTGGGTCCCCCCTTCCTCGGCTCAACCCTCGGGGTGGGGTGGGGTGGGGTGGGGAAGGGGCCTCCCATATAGTGTAGTAGGTCCTCCGCTGGGGATCCCGATATTGGGACAACCCCCCTACCTCAAGTTTGTTTATGCGTTGGTTATAAGTTTAAATTCTTTGCAATTATGTCTAGTAAAGGGCTCCGGACTACCGGGTGTTACCCATGTGCCTCCTCTTCTTCCTCAGACACCCCAGTCTCTGGGGAATAGGGCGTCTTGACTTAGCTTCAGACATTTGTGGTGTATGACCTGGGAGGTCTTCTTCACCCCTGGGGTCATACAAGATTGTTAGAAGATGTTTCTGATCGCATCTTCATACCTTATGTTGGTTGTTTGTTTCTCTTACTCTCTGCTTCTCTTTATTCCTTTCCTCCTGTCTTCTTTTTACTTTGCTCTGAGGAAAGCTAATGCATTGGTTCTTGGTACCCCTTCACCAGCGGCCTGGTAACAAGGACAACATGGTTTCCTCCTCCTAATGACTTCTAGAATTCTCCATAAGGTAGGTGACGTGCTGAGATACAGCTCTTCAACACCTTTGCTCCATGGCTGACACCAACAGATCCACCCTGAAGCTGGCCACACATAATGCTCAGGGGCTCAACTCCCTGATCAAAAGATGGAAAATTTTTAATTCATATAAGTCCCAACACATAGATATAGTGCTTATTCAGGAGATGTGCTTTCCTCGCTTCTTCACTCCAAAATTTCTTCACCAACATTTCCCAGTGTTCTTCCTGGCGGGCACTAAAAATAAAACTAAGGGAATAGCCATCTTATTTTCCAAGCGTTGTAACTTTTCCCTGGAAGGTGAACATAAGGCCCCTAAGGGCAAATACCTCCTAGTAAAGTGTTGGATGGATGGACAACTATACTCTTTTGTTTCTTATTCTGCCCCTAACAAAGGTCAAGCTGACTCCTTTCAAACATTTTTCAGGTCCTGTAACCCCTCTTGGAAGGCACTCTTATTTTCGGCGGTGACTCTAATGTTGCGTTCGACAAGGGGTTGGACAAATCAAACCCCCCGAAATCACGTCTGACCCACCCTACGAAGGTTAGTCTCAAAATTGCATGGCTCCTTCACTCCCGGGGTCTAGCGAATGTTTGGCGGGATGTGCATCCAGAGAAAAGGGACTTTACTTTCTTTTCAAACCCCCACCACTCCTACTCCCGGATAGATCATATCCTCATCCCATCATACAAACTACCCCTAGTGGTTAATTCACAAATTGTTGACACCTCACTCTCAGACCACTCCCTAGTCACCATGTCCCTCATAAACGACACCCCAGGCCGTTCTCCCTCCTATTGGAAGTTGAATGAGTCCCTTCTCAATGACCCAGTGACAGTCACTATTATTGAAAAAGCCCTGAAAGAGTACTTTGTATTAAATAACACTGAAGAGGTTTCGACAGAAACCTTATGGGCAGCACATGAGGTGTCAATAAGAGGGACAATGGTTCAGATAGCTACCAAACGTAAAAAGAACACGGCGGAAATCGCGAAGCTGGAACACACATATAAGTCCTTTTCAGCTCAACATAAGAGTAGCCCATCATCAGTTTCCCTAGATCAAATAGATCTAATTAGGACACAACTGAACCTCGTGCTAACAAACAAGGCAAAAAAGCTAATTTGCTGGAGCGGTGCAAAGTTTTATTCTCAAAAAGATAGGATAGGCCCAATGCTGGCAACCCGTTTAACTCCACGCGGTAGAACTCATACTCTCCCCAAAATTCAGACACGAGATCAGGGTACCACTTTAAACCCAACTAAGTTCCTCCAAGCCTTTGGAGACTTTTATACAAAATTTTACACCTCTCCACCACATGATCGTAAAGGCGATATCTCTCAGTTTCTTGATTCCATTCCAATCCCTAAACTAACGGAAGAGCATAAGGAATCTCTTGACAGCATGATATCCGACGGGGAAATTATGAATGTCATTAAACAACTAAAAAGTAGAACAGCTCCAGGCCCAGATGGCCTCTCGACCCCATATTATAAAACATTTGCCTCTACATTAGTTCCATACATGACTGTCACGTACCTGGTGATGGAGTCTGATTGTGCAGAGGGCAACCTCTCTTACGACCCTGGTTCGGGAACCCCTGGTAGAGCAGACAGGAGATTCCGGAGCACAGGGGGGCACGAGGGCTGGTGCGGATGCCGGTGGTGTTGTGAGGATCCTCCAGGAGCTCGTGCAGACAGAAGAGTGGTGATGCTGGCCGGGTCGTTAACAGGCTGACAGGTGCGGTGCAAGGGAGCAGGCAAACGGGTCGTCAGGTGCAGGCAGGGTCGTTAACAGGCTGGCTGGTGCGGTACAAGGGAGCAGGCAAACGGGTCATCAGGTGCAGGCAGGGTCGTTAACAGGCTGGCTGGTGCGGTACAAGGGGATTCAGGCAGAAGCGTGGTCGTAAACAGGCAGAGGGTCGGTACAGGCAGAGTTCAATCAAGGTCAGGCAAGCCGGGTCACAGATACAGAAAGTCTTTAGCAAACAGGTCACGGGAACACACTGGAACGCTATAGAAGGGACAGCATTTGCTACAGGAAGCAGGAAGTTTAAATAGAGCTGCTGTTCCAGGAAATAGAGGAAAGCACAACCAAATGCATTAACCCTTAGCACAGTCTTTTCCTAACAATGACAAAGTTTTTTAATTCTAAGGTAATGGGAACGCTAATGAACTCTGATTTAAATATGGCGTTCATTTCCCTAAACCTGACAAGAACCCAGAAGAAGTGGGTAATTAGAAAAGCCTATTTCCCTTATCAATAACGACCTTAAAATTTTAACGAAAGTATTAGCGAATCAACTGGCTGCCTTTATAAGCAAATATATACATAAGGATCAAGTAGGATTTATTCCAGGTAGACAGGGCCCTAATCAGACTAGAAGGGCTATTGACATAATATCTATTCTGCAATCTAACTGGACAGG
The DNA here is from genome assembly GCA_018402905.1 of Glandirana rugosa. NCBI lineage: Eukaryota > Metazoa > Chordata > Amphibia > Anura > Ranidae > Glandirana > Glandirana rugosa. Next base: position 693,553 of record BLSH010005555.1, on the reverse strand, counting down.
GGGACTAAATCAGAAGGGAATGTTCCTCTCTCTAGAAATACAAAAAGCCTTTGACTCTGTTACCTGGCCATACATTTTTCAGCTACTGGAGCATTGGGGTTTTGGCGACCAATTGCTAGCCATTATTCGCTCCTTATATTCCTTCCCTAAGGCTTTAATTCACTTATAAGGTTATTATTCCCCGTTAATTAAATACAAATCAAAATAGGCTTTTTGGGGCTCACCTGTCAGAAAATGTGCTAGCAGTCCTGACCATTGTCCTTTTTGTCATCCTTCCTGCACAGCGACTCTCTCAAAGGTGGTGAGGTACGACTCCACATCATCCGCAGGTGTCTTCTTCTGCAGGTGGTAACTGGCATGTATCAACTTTTGTTCCACTGGCACAGGAGGTGAGGGCCCAAACTTTAACTCTAGCAGGGCCTCCACAAACTGTTGGTTCGTCTCCCGCTGGGCTGCATTGACCTGCAACAGGGCTTTTATCACCTCCTTCATTTTTTTTTTTTTTTAGGAAAGTGCCTGCATCCTCCACCATGTGTGGGAGATTGGCTTGTGGGGATCACCTTTCCTGGGGAAAAGGCAGCGTTCAGGCAAACTTTCTTAAAAGTCTGGTGGGTTGCCAGTTTTATTAATAAAGGTTGCAAGTCAAATAAACAAAATATGGAAACAAATCCTTGCCATCCAGCGGTATGCTATACAGAACAGGTACCTCCCTATGTGGTGTCAGGCTCGTCCCAGATACCCCCAAACAAGAGCAAATGTAAACCTTTCTTTAGAGTCCTTAGAGCAACAAATTCCCAATGTGTAGCTCTCTCAGTGTAGTGTTTCTGAGTCCCAGGCCATAGCAACACTGTGCTCTCCTCCTGGTTATTCAGCTACACCTGAGACTGGACTTCAGTGGACCCAAAAACCCAACCCAGAACCAGCCCTGCCACGGTGGCTGGGAAAACCTGGACTCCGCTTCAGTCGAATTCAAGTGAACATATGCTAGGCGACAGATAGCGTCCGTCTATCACTTCGCCTCGCATACCATCACAATATAAACAGTATGCACAATACAAAACTGGATAGCATAAATGCAAGGCTCACAAATGAAAGTGGCTGTAAACCAAGGACATGAAATATGAACCAAGTATATTCCTCTCTATAGTGTGTACTTGTGTCAATTAAGACTCACTTCTGACAAATTTTCCTTACACCAAGAGAAAAAAGGTGACATGGGAGGGACCTCCAGCTGATTGACAGCCTCAGCTCTGTTCCTGTGTGCTGTGTAAATGGGCATGTCCCTTCCCTCCTATCAGCTGCCAGAGCTCTTCTCACAGAGCTCTGCAGAGTGTAACTGACCACCCAGACAAGCTTTATAAATTCTGGACTTTGAATAACTGTAGAGAAGAGAAGAATGCAGATAAACAGGTTCAACTTATGTAGAGGGGATTTGTCTAAACTTTGTGTATCACCCAAGGCCAATGACTTTATTGGGTATATGTAAGAATTTATTGTAGTTTGCTAGCTCTTAGATGTGCTGGTTGCATTTGTTTTCTTTTTTACCCTTAATTTTCACTTGGTGATTCTGCCAGTTACACACTCAAAATGTCCTAGAATGACTTACACTCACCCTTCTGTATCAAGAAAGCAAAAACAAAATAGGACTACAGATAGCCAATCCTCTTATATTGTACATAATATTAAAGGGACATGTTTCAGTAGTCCTCAAAGATAGCTCAGAACAATGGTATTGACAACAGTCAGCACTCGCAGAGAGTACAGCGAGCTTTCAACTCACAAGATATCTGGCAAGATCAGCATGTATTTTTGCATTTTTTTAATGCGTATAACAAAATTATTTTGATTGCATACATTGCAAATAAAAAAGGACCACAATTAGAGAAGTCAATTGTTAAAGTATATTCTACATACATATATACATTACAGTGAATCAAAACTCATTGTAAATATCATATACACTTAACATATTAATTACATTTCAAAAGGGACATTCAATAATTTTATATCCATTTTTCATTAAAATTACATCTATTAGGGGTGTGGTTTGGCGTTCCTACATGATCGGCGTCTGAATTCTGGGGTCTGCTGTCACCTAAGTATTAAGAAGCTTTCTGCCAGCTCTATCAGTCCATTGCGGAAAGTAAAAAAAACTACCTTAGCTCCTAAACCTCCAAGGGAATCTTGGACCTGCACAATCACTGTTAAGCTGGCCATACACTATACTATTTTCTTATTCAGTTTTCTTTATATTTACCTTCAACTATGTAGTGTAAGGGTCTGCTGATTGCATACAAATTGAAAGTGTTTAGGTTTGACTTCATATTATATAGTTTTGGTAAATCTAAAGGAAAGTAGTATAAGAAAAATGTATAATGTATGGCCAGCCTTATACCTGTCACGCCCCTGGTCTGACTTGTGTAGGGAACAACCACTCTTGCGCACCTGATTCAGGGACCCTTGGTAGAGCAAACAGGTGGTCCGAGAGTGCAGGATGGCACGAGGGCTGGATTGTCACTGATGATGGTGTGAGAGGTCCCAGAGCGGTTCGTGCAGATATGAAGGAAGGTGGTACAGGCTGGGTTGGCAACTGGCTGGCGGTGCGGTACAATGGAGTAGGCAGAATAATGGTCAGGTCCAAGCAGAGTTCGTAATCAGGTGGGAAGCAGAGGTACAATGGGTCAGGCAAGAGAATGGTGGTGGGTAGCCATGGGTCGGAGCAGGCGGATATCAAGCAGGTCAGGTCAAGCCTGGTCTTCAGGAAACAGGAACAAGTAAACAGGAATAGAGCTGGGGCTCACAGGTACACTAGATGCTGTAGAATGGACAGCACTGGTTGCAGAGTGCTGTCCGCTTAAATGGACCATTTGGGCGCCAATGCCTGTGGGCGTGCCTGTGCGCGTGTGCACACCCACACGCTACGTGCGCCTGCGCACAGGCTTCCAGACCCGAATTCCAGGGGCAACGGTTGTTTGCTGACATTACCGCCCCAAGGGGCAGCCTCCAGATGCCCAGCCTGGGAACTTTAGCGGGGTTGTTATCCTTGAACGCTTGGATACGTTCATCCGCATGGATGATAGCTTCGGGCTCCCAGGAGCACTCTTCAGGGCCGTAACCTTTCCACTTCACAAGGTACTGGATACCGCCACCCCTCTTCCTGCAGTCCGGTATAGACTCAATTTCGAATTCCTCTTCCCCATCTATCAAAAAGGCTGCTAGAGGGGTAGTTGCTCTATTTGGGAACGGATCAGGGGTCACTGGTTTCAGTAAGGTGAAGTGGAAAACTGGATGCATCCCTAAGGAGAAGGGAAGATCAAGTTCATTTGTTACCTGATTGATCCTTCTTTTTACTGTAAAGGGACCATTGAACCTTGGCCCCAGTTTTTTTGGATGGGCAAGCCAACTTTAAGTTTCTAGTAGATAACCAAACCTGATTGCCTGGCTGGAGATCCAGTTTGCCACGCTTCTTCTTGTCATATATTCTTTATTCTGTTCCTGGGTCTTAGCAAGTGTTTTCTGTAGTAGTTTCCGATTGGGGTCAAAGAACTTAGTGGTTTTGTGCACTGCTGGTACCGCACTTTCGACTGACAGACTGGGAAGGAACGTGGGATGAAAGCCATAATTTTACCAGAATGGTGATTGTATAGTGGTGGAGTGGATGGAATTATTATAGGCAAATTCTGCCAATGTTAACAATGCGACCCAATTATCTTGCGAGAATGATGAAAAGTAACAAAGATATTGTTACAGGGTCTGCTTTGTTCTTTCAGTTTGGCCGTTGGTCTGAGGATGGTAAGAAGAAAACGAGAGTTCAATTACCAGGGCAGAACAGAGGGCTCTCCAAAACCGAGATGTGAACTGAACTCCACGATCTGACACTATGTTGTCAGGAATTCCATGTAGGCAGACAATCTCTTTAGTAAAGATTTCTGCAGTTTCTATGGCAGTGGGGGTGCCATTCATAGGGAGGAAATGTGTCATCTTGGTCAGTCGGTCAATGACCACAAAAATTGTGCTGTATCCACTGGCTGGAGGCAATTCGACAATGAAATCCATGGATATTTTAGACCAAGGCCATTCAGGTATTGGGAGTGGGTTCAACAACCCCCACACTTTTGTTTTACTTGTCTTATGCCTTGCACAGATGGAACAAGAGCTAACATAAGCCTGACAGTCCTCTCTGACTAGTGGCCACCAAAAGGAACAAAGCACAAGTTCAATGGTTTTCCGTGTGCCAAAGTGTCCGGCTAACTTGTGATCATGACAAAGCTTCAGAACGGCAGGGCGCTGTTCTTTTGGCACGTAGACATGATTACCATGCCACCATAATCCATCTTTCAGTGTCAGCCCTTGATTGGATAATGCTGAGGAGCTAGAGAGGGTTCTCCGAATTTGTGAAAGCAAGTCGTCTTGGGACAACAGGAAATTCCTAGACTGAAGAATAGTGTCTGGAGGGGCAGGTGTTCTAGGTTCTCAAAACATCCTGGACAGAGTATCCGGCTTGACATTCTTCGACACAGGCCTGTACGTAATATGGAATTGGAACCATGAGAAGAAGAGTGCCCAGCGGGCCTGACGGGGTTTACGTCTCTTGGCAGTCCTGCAGTTTTCTAGATTTTTATGATCTGTATAGATCAAAATGGGGTGCATGGCCCCTTCCAGCAGGTAACTCCACTCCTCTAGTGCCGACTTAATGGCAAGTAATTCCCTGTCATCCATGTCATAGTTCTTCTCTGGGGCTGAAAGTTTGCAGGAGAAGAATGTGATGGGATGGAGTAAGGCTTTGGCGCCTTGTCTTTCGGAAAGCACGGCCCCGACAGCAGTCTCGGATGCATCTATTTCTATAACATAGGGCAAGGTTGCATCTGGGTGTTTGAGTATTTGTGCCTCTGGTGTCCAGTGGAAACGCTGGCCTTGTTTTGTGAGCTGAGTAATTGGGGCTATGATAGCGGAAAACCCCTTAATGAATTTTCGGTAAAAGTTAGAGAACCCCACAAAACGTTGGACCCCTTTTTTATCCACTGGAGCCGGCCATTCTTGGATAGCTGAGACCTTTTGCGGATCCATCATAATTCCTGTAATAGAGAGGATCAGACCGAGGAATGAGATACTGGAGCACTCAAAAGTGCATTTCTCCGCTTTGGCATAAGGTCTGTGTTGCCAAAGGTGACTCAAAACACTGCAGACATGTTTACGATGTTCTTCCAGAGGAGAGGAGAAAATCAATATGTCATCGAGATATATAATGACAAATAGATCCAGGTAATCTCGGAAGACATCTAAGATGATGCAACGAGATGCTAAAATGTTGCTGGGGCGTGGCAGAGTCCAAAAGGCATTACGAGATATTCATAGTGTCCAAAACGGGTTCGGAAGGCCGTTTTCCACTTGTCACCCTCTCGCATATGGCAAGGTTGTAAGCCCCTCAGAGGTGCAGCTTGGTGAACACAGTGGCTGACCCCAGTCTTTGGAAAAGCTCTGGAACTATGGGTAATGGTTCTTGACCGTGATCTTATTTAGATCTCTGTAGTCGATGCAAGGATGTAGTGTATGATCTTACATAGAAACATAGAAAAGTGATGGCAGAAAAAGACTGAGTTGTCCATCGAGTCTGCCCCTTTTTATTTATTTATTTATTTTTAATTTTTTTTTTTTATAATTTTTTTTTTTTACATTAACCTTGTTGTCTGACTATAGATTTATGTTTATCCCAAGCATGTTTGAAGCCATTTACTGTTGACTGTCTCACAACCTCTGTTGGTAGTTTATTCCAATCATCAACCACCCTTTCAGTAAAATAATACTTTCTAAGATTAGTTTTGAACCTCCCCCCAGTTAGTTTGAGGTCATGTCCCCTTGTTCTTGATTTTGGTTTCATATTGAAAAGACTGCCCTCCTGAACCTTATTCACCCCCTTGATGTATCTTTCTTTTCGACTAAGAATATCCTGGCCCCTGCAGGGGATGTAGAAGGCCGGATAAACCTTTTGTCAAGGTTCTCCTCCAGATAGGCCTTGAGGGCCGAGAGCTCAACTTCAGACAAGGGATAAATACGGCCAAAGGGTACCTCTGCTCCAGGTAGAAGTACGATAGGACAGTAGTAAGACCGATGTGGTGGTCATTTTTCAGCCCCCTTTTTAATAAACACATCCAAGTAATCATGGTAGGCAGGAGGTACGGCTTGGCGGGTTTCCAGGGCAGGTTCAGAGCCCAGGCTTAGCAGTGCAGGGCCGACTTCCCGGGATGGGAGCAGGCAATACTGGGTGCAATATGCAGATGGGAACTGGATGTACCCGGAAGGCCAGTTAATGTGGGAGCTATGTGCCCTGAGCCAGGGTAGGCCCAAGATGATCAGGAAAAGTGGAAATGCAATGGCATTAAGGATCAGCAGTTCTTGGTGACCACCAGCCATTGTGGCAGGTATTGGAAGTGTTTCATGTGTGACAGTGCTGGGTTTGATAGCCGTTCCATCGGCTAGGCGGACGGTCATCTGGTGCGCTTTGGGGCGCAGGGGCATCTGGTGTAGTTCAGTGAAGGTTTTATCTATAAAACAACTACACGCCCCGGAATCAATAAGGGCTGGTACCTGGATATTCCCTTTGGGAAGCTACAATGAGATTAAAAGAGTCAAATGAGACAATTTACCGATTATTGTAGTCTCTTCCTTGCTGATCTTGGTGTGCGGGCTCTCCGCAGTATAGGTAAAAGTTGTTGGCATGGCGTTGCTGTCTCTCTTCCGGTGTAAGCGACAGATGGTGGAGGCCAATTTGCATCGGCTCTGGTTGGTCAGGAGGTGCAGAGGCAGATGTTGCAGAGGTAGAGGGAACCGGAGCAGGGTAGCTGGGCACGCGGGGCATCATCCATGTAAGGCGTGGTGCCCCAGGTGTTCCGAAAGCTCTTTCTGCTCGGTGTTCCCTGAGCCGCCGGTCAATCTGGATTAATAAGGTCGTCCAGGGTTGGAGGTACCCCGAGGTGGGTCGAGCTCATCCTTCAAAGGCTCAGACAGCCCCAGATGGAACTGGTAGCAGAGCACTGCATCATGCCATGCCGTATCTGAGCTCCAGCATCTGAATTTGGCAATGTAATCCTCTGCTGTGCATCGGCCCTGCTGCAGGGCATGCAGAGCGGCTTCTGCTGTGTCGGCAAGATGAGGGTCCTGGTATAGGCAGGCTATTGCATCAAAAAATAGATTTGGGGTGGAGACGTCTGGTGCTCTCTGTTCCCAGAGCCAATGAGCCCAGGACTAGGGTTCCCCTTGCAGTAAAGAAATGACAAGTCCCGCTTTTGTGGCTTCCAGGGAGAAAGTGTGGGGCTGCAACTCGAAATAAAGTTTGCAGGAGTTGCGGAAAGCCCTGAACTTGCTTTGATCCCCCGCAACCTTGTCAGGAAGGGGAACCTTGGGCTCCGATGGCAGGGCCATGATGGTGCGAGTGGAAGCTGATCCCACTCCGGTGCAGTGGGGGCAAAGAGCTCTCGCACTTGTTCCTCCTGCCGGGTATAGTATTCCCTGCGCAGACTCGGACATGGCTGTCTGTTACTGTCACGTTCCTGGTGGCGGAGTCTGACTTGTACAGGGAACAAACACTCTTGCGCACCTGATTTGGGGACCCCTGGTAGAGCAAACAGGTGATCTGAGAGTGCAGGATGGCACGAGAGTTGGATTGTCACTGATGGTTTGAAAGGTCCCAGAGCGGCTTGTGCAGATATGAAGGAAGGTGGTACAGGCTGGATCGGCAACTGGCTGGCGGTGCGGTACAAAGGAGTAGGCAGAAGAATGGTCAGGTCCAAGCAGAGTTCGTAATCAGGCGGGCAGCAGAGGTACAAGGGGTCAGGCAAGAGAATGGTCGTGGGTAGCCAGGGGTCGGTGCAGGAGGATATCAAGCAGGTCAGGTCAAGCCGGGTCTTCAGGAAACAGGAACAAGTAAACAGGAACAGAGCTGGGGCTCACAGGTACACTAGATGCTGTAGAGCGGACAACACTGGTTGCAGTGTGCTGTCCGCATAAATTGGCCGTTTGGGCGCCAATGCATACGCACGCGCACAAGTGTGCGCACCCGTGCACTCACATGCACACGCACACATTACGTGCACCCGTGCACAGGCTTCCAGGCCTGAATTCCAGTTGTTTCCTGACAATCCCAAAGCTTTTTAGATCCCAGCGGTCAGAAGCTCGGACCACGAGACAACACAGCCAAAATTCAGACAAAGATATATATCTTTTGGACATTAGAGGTAAAGACTACAACACTAGAAACTCTCAGCACCCCCAACTTCATCTGCCAACCCTGTCATGATTATAATTGCTGTTGATATAAAAAGTACACTCTTGGCATCAATGACCTCCAGGACTGATGGGTTGGTGAGTGTAGAAAAAAAATGAGACACAGCCACGATTTTACGTTCAGAGAAGTAATTTTTAGTGTCATGTTAAAATCCCTGAAGATGCTTGGAGCAGCTGTGCACGTGTCTGTTGGCAATAGATATAGGTTATGCCTTGATGCAAAGGTATACACAACTATATGATTTTTAAAGTATGCAAGTGTCAGAGAGGTGAAACATTATGGAAGAAAACTGAGTAATTCCAGATCATGTAAGAGCAGAAGAAAAACAGGATACACAAAGTAAACCAGTAAGCAGTAAACTTTTCTACAACAAGAACATGAAACAGCATTGCAAATTAATAAGTAAAACAGCAAAGAAAGCTAACATCTTGAAATACATGTGGAATGTATTCCACATGAGGCCGTGGAAGGAAAGGCGCCTGGTGGTAAGGGATCTAATGTTAGTTCCACAAAAGCTTTATTGAGTATACAACTGTACAGTACATGTTCATTGCCATGACTTAGAACAATAAGTAATAAAAGCACAGTGGAAAACTAGTACATAGTAACAATAAAGCATTAGAACGTAACCTTTGAGGTTCAAGTGAGGAAACATTGCATAATTAAGTATAAAGATGGTAGGTATATACCGGTTGTCAATGTACGCGCATTATTGTAAGGGTGTGAAAGCACAGCATAAGGAAGTTTACATTTTGAAGTCAGGGAAGATTGATCTAAAAAAGTCTGAAGTTAACTAAGTGGATGTGGGGGTGTGTTCGGGGCAACAAACAAAGTACTGGAAAGCGTTAGGAGGGTTGGGGGAGGGGGGGGGAGGTAAGGGGATGGGGATAGGGGGGGAGGGAGGGGGAGGGGTAGGGGAGAAGGTGAGGGCAAGGTGTACCAGAAGTTAGTCTACTATAAAGTTTTGCTCTTTATTTATATTACCATTGTATAGTTTAAATGGGGTCTAACAAATTGTGATATTGTGTCGAGTCTCTGTAGTTGATCCAGCAGGACCACGTCTGGTGGTAAGAGGAGATATTCTCAGCAGCGATTGCTATCAGCTCTTCCATCTCTTGAATTCTATTTAGCCTAGTAACCCAGTCCCTGATTGTGGGGATTTTCTTCTGTTTCCAGAGGACAGGGATGCAAAGCCTTGCAGCATTCACCATGTGCATTACCAAGGATTTTTTGTAGGAGCCTTTCATGTGTTTGGAAAAATGGATGAGGAATTGTTGTTCAGAAAATTCTATTTGTTGGGAAGTGACTTTGCGGATGATATCATGGATAGTTGACCAGTAGGGAACTATTAGGGGACAATCCCACCAAATGTGGAGCATCGTTCCTGAGTGGGAGCCGCATCTCCAACATACGTCTGGGATTTTGGGCGATATTAGGTGAAGTAAATGTGGTGTTCTATACCAGTGTGTCAGAACCTTATAGTTGTGTTCCTGGGTTGACACATTGAGGGTGCCCTTTAGGGCTGTTGAACAAGCCATTTTCCATTGATCCGGTGTAAGGTCTTGCCTGTTCGGGGAGGCCCAAGCCTTGATTATTGGGTTTAGAGATTTTGAGTCGGAAAGGGAAAGAAGGGCGTAAATAGTTGCTATCAAATGTTTCTGGGGGGGGGCCAAGGCAAAGTTTCTCGAAGTTCGTCGGTGGTCTCGACATGGCTGATTTGTTTGCTGTGCTAGTAAGATAGTGACGGATCTGGAAGTAGGGCCACTGCGCAATTTTGGGGGAGTTGTGTGCTTCCGAAAGGGTATCGCTGGGTATGAACTTGCCATTGCGAAAAAAGTGAGTAGCTTTTAGATTTAAAATTGCATTGGGAAGAGGGAGACTGTTCTCCCGGCTTGGAGGAAAGTCAACATTGTCCTTGATGGGAGTTAATGGCCCAGGGATGGAGAAAAGCTTAAGGTTTTTGGAAATAGATTGCATGGCATGCAGGATAGGGGAAATTATTGGGTGGTCTTTAGTTTTTAGGAGTTGAAACCCTCCCCTAGACCATGCCATATTGCAGAACTGGGCTCCTAGTATTCGGTTTTCATGATCAACCCAATCTTTTGAGGGGGAGTGTATGTGGTGGTCAATTAATCTAGTCAGGAGCGTTGCTTGGTGATATTTTCTGAAATTTGGCAATCCGATACCTCCCTCATTCTTTGGGGCTGAGAGTCGGGTGAGGCTGATTCTGGGTGGGGATTTCATCCATATAAAGGAACTGATCTTAGCATTCAGAGTCCGAAAGAATGAGTTAGGCAGGGTCATTGGGATAGCCTGGGCCAGATATAGAAATCTCGGGAGAGCAGTCATCTTAAGGGAGGCCGCTCTTCCAAACCATGAAAGTCCTAGGCCAGACCAGCTGTCCA
>BLSH010005555.1:647413-680876 GCA_018402905.1 Glandirana rugosa | reverse complement strand
ACCGCTCTGAGGAGGTCCCATCTTTTTGCGTCAGGTTACAGGGGAAGGACGAACTATCGTGCCCGGTATTCTCCTAGTTATTATCTCTTTATCGGTTTTGAAAACGACTCATGATGAGGTCTGAGATGTTGGAAGGTTGATTATTGGGGAGGTCATCCTAACTAGTTGAGGTAGAGAATCTGTAGTCTTTGATGGACTTTCTCCGGTTATAGGGATTTAATTGACGACGCCTATATCTTCGGGAACTTTCAGGGTAGTGATACGTCCTTAAGGAGTTGTGGTAATTTTGTGAATTTGGCTCAGCAAAAGTTTTGGCTATTTCTCTATTATTGATCCTCTTATGGCCCGTGCTATCAAGCAGGAAGGGGACATTGGACTGCGTTTTTCTACCCTGGAGGAGTCTCGCCAGCAACTTGCCATTTTTATTGGCGTGTTCATAAAATAATTTGGAAGTGAGGATAAATTTTTTCCGTATTTGTACATGTAGCTCATCGAGCAGGGTTTTCCTCGCCTGAGTGAGCTCCTCCAGAGTGGAAGTGGCTTGGGAGCGTTTATGTGTGGTTTCTAATCTGCGGATGTGTGCCATAAGGTTGTCAACTTTAGATTGTTTAAGTTTTTTAATATGGGTAGAAAGGGCGATGCATTTCCCCCGCATGGTACACTTATGGGCCAGCCACACGCTGAGCCGTGAGGCATCAGTCAGGGAGTTAAGGTTGAAGTATGTATCTAGTTCGTCTTTTAGTTGGGTTTTGTAATTAGGGTCTGAGAGCAGAAAACTATTTAAACGCCATGATCTGTCCCTGGCAGGTTCGTGAGTGAATTTAAGTGTCAGAGTGATTGGGTTATGGTCAGAAAAGGTGGCTGGTTCAATAGCTGCTGATTGGAGATAATGGATATCTTTTTGGGAAAGGAAGAGATAATCCAGTCTGGAGTATTTCTGATGGGGCGGGGAGAAGAAAGAGAAGTCTTTGGTGTTAGGATGTAGGGTGCGCCAAGTATCACACAGGAGGAGGGAGTTGAGTTGGAGTGATATTTGTTTAAGGGCCCTGTATGGTAGAGAGGAGGAACCGGAGGAAGAGTCCATATTGGGCTGGAGCGGAACGTTGAAGTCCCCCCCCCAACAACACCATGCCCTCGTGGAATGGAATTAGTTGGTTGAAGGCCTCTCTAAAAAAGGAGACCTGGTGTTTGTTGGGGGCGTAGATATTAGTGAGAGTGATGGGCCTACCAAAAAGAGACCCCTTCAAAAATAGGAATCTTCCCTCCGGGTCCGCCAGCTCATCTGAAACTATTAGGGGGAGATTGCCAGCTATTAGAATGGCTACCCCTTTGGTTTTGGATATGAGTGAGGAAGCATGGTATACTGAGGAATATCTTTTATTCGTACATTTGGGGATGGATGGGCCTCTAAAGTGCGTTTCCTGTAGAAAGGCAATTTGAGCGCGGAGTCTGTGAAGTTCGTTCAGAACCATTGTCCTTTTCTCCGGGGTGTTAAGACCCCTAACATTCAGGGAGAGGATTTTGAGAGTATTAGGGGTAGACATTTGTAAGATGGAGGTAGAGGAGGGGTGTTAGCTGTGACAGGTATGGCAACTGGTCACAGTGGGGCCGGGACTGGTGGGGAGGTGGGTTAGGAGGGGGTAGGTGAGTAGTGGGATTGAGGGGGTGGGGGGAGGACAGGGTTACCGAAGAGGAATAGGGGAGGTCGAGGACTTGTGGGGTGGTGGGTACAACACCAACCCACTAGGGGGGCGCCTCGTCAGGTACAGTCCAGAAGATTTGGACTGAAGAGGGGGTGAGTGGCTTTACACGGGAAGAGGAGCTGGCAGGCCAGTGGGGAGAGATGCCGGCCCAATGATTCGAACTGATTTGGATAACAGGAGGATAACTCTAATCATGTTTAAACCATAAATATCTTAAACTCAATCGAGATATATTATATTAACGTTTAGACAGTAAACCTTTTAACATCTGTGCATTCTGGGGGGCCTCACAGACCCGAGGGCGAGGGACTCGAGCCCGCAAGGCAGCCCATTAAGTTAGATGGAGAAACAGAGGGATGTGGACCAGTGAACCGAGGCCCAAGAAGGCGGGAGCCGGCCTTAGCCAAAGGTATCCCGCCGCCCGGAGCCCCCGGGCCCACCGTAAGAGAACCCCGGTACCTCCTGGCCCAAATGGTTAGGCCGAGGGGGGGTAATACCCCAAATGGGGCAGGCCTCGACCTTAAGCGGTCGACTCCTGTCCCGTACCACGGGGTCCTCCATCCCTTTTTTGCAGAATACCAGATAAAAAACAAATAAACATGAACTAAAACTGAAAACCAAAAACTGAACCCATTTAGTATATTGCAAATAGATGATTTATAAAGAGCTATGCTTAGAGGCATAAGTTAGGCAGTTAGAGAGGAGGAAAAGTTTGGGAGGAGGAAGAGTGAGCTGAGGCAAGGTTCAAGAGAGGTGGTAGGTTTTAGGAGAAAGACAGTTAGCTTGAAGGAGGTAAAGATTGTCAAGCAACATTACACTATGACCTTATGTAAAACCTGTTAAGGAGTAATTACTTGGTTAGAATAAGGATTTAAGGAGATTTTTAGGGTAACCATACCAACAGATACCCTCTGAAGACTGGTAGCTGCCCACCATAGTCATTAATCAAAATCTCTTTTACCAGTTCGTGTGCAGACTTCTCTGGCTAATTGCCCTCAATAGAGCAACAATCAAGTGAGATGATGATGGAGATAGAATTATACCTCTGATGAGCGGGCAACAGCATTGTCTGTTGGAGCAAGGTACCAGGAGGGTGACTTCAGTTTGTTTAATATCACTAAGTGTCTGTGATAAAGGTCAAGTGAATGAAGGGGAACAGGGGAGCAGATGGGTGGGAAAGCCAGCGTGTCTTAACTGCCATTGCGACCAGAAAAAACATTACTCAACAGGATGGTTCAGTTATCATTTGGGAGGTCAACTTGTTGTGCCGGGACCTGAACCGGACCGGGGCCTCTTCTGTTGCGTCTGTAGGGCGTTGAGTTGAATCTGCGTCCAGGAGTACGTTGTTCCAAGGGGATGGGCACGATGTCCTGCCATGCTGGTGGAATCGCGAACTCCTGGTACCATTCAGGAACAGGTATGTCAGGCAGAGCGGTGAATTCAAAGAATTGGGGTAAGTCCGCTGGTGTATGTAGGGTGAAGGAGCGGCTTCCCATTGTCACACACAGACCAAAGGGGAACTTTCATTTGTAGACTATTCTGCGTTCACGTAGAACGGAGAGAATAGGCCTTAAAGCTCTTCTATGTCCCAGGGTGATCTGTGAGAGGTCCTGGAAGATTTTCACCTCACTGTCATTGAAGCGGATGTCGTCTTGGTCTCTGGCTCTAGTGGCGATTTCTTCTTTAAGTTTGTAATTAGCGAAACAACAGATGATGTCCCTTGGGGGGTCTCCCTCTCTGCCCCTAGGTCTCAAGGCTCTATGAGCACGCTCTAATTCGATCGGTGAGTCTTGTGGGCGTTCAATGAGGTTGTTAAATAAGGATTGGAGAGCCAGGGGTATCTGATCGTGCTCCACGTTCTCTGGAATGCCTCTTATCCTCAGGTTCTTCCTCCTCCCCCTGTTATCGAGGTCTTCCAGGCGGCGTTGAAGTTCGATCATATGGAAGTGGTAGTTAGCACTATATTGTTGTAAGTCTCTGATATCTTCATCATGTCTGCCTGCCGTTTTCTCAACCTCCTCTAGTCTGTCAGATACACCACGTAGTTCGTCTTTGAGTTCAAGGACTGCTTCAGTGAGGGCTCCCTTGATATCAGTGGCTATGCTTTGCAGGTCTGACATTTTAGGGACCTGTTGGATCAAGTCTACGAGTCTATCGTGACTAAGTTGCATGTTCGCTTTAGATGAATTGTCCTCTGCTTTACGTGCCATGCCTGCTGGGCTCTGGGTAGAGCCTGAGGTAGAGGCCTCGGTACTTTTTGGGGTCCGCGGGCGAAAAAGTTCCTGGAGGTTATGGTTCGGTTGTGGTTGAGGGGTTTGGGAGAAGGGCAGCTGTCTTCCTATTTTGCCCATAATCCATTAATAAAGGCTGTGTGGGCCTGCAATCTCTCCCCTGGTGCCAAAGCTCCGGGTTTAGGCTGCCATTGTGACCACGCTGCGGGTCTCACCTGCGTGTCCTCTAATCAATGCAGTCTCTGGGGTGAGGCAGTAGGGGCCCCTGTGGTCTTCTGTCAGGGTTCAGGCCTCAGTCCAATAAATATAAGTGCTCTGGAACCACCGCGGCCTAGGCCGCAAATGAAGCCGCGGGCTAAAGTTCGTGCGACTCGGAAGTCGGCCACGGAACGGACCAGCTTATAAGGCACTTTCCTTGGGGTGTGTCCGTAGGGGCCCCTGAGCTACTCCCTCTGGTTTTTGGCCTCAGAATAGTGGTTTAAGGAGATCGGGAGCCACCGCGGCCTAGGCCGTAAATGAAGCCGCGGGCTAAATTTCGGGCGTCCCGGAGGTCCGCCGCGGATCAATTCAATCCTTGGTCCAGGTTGTAGGGGAAGGTGTGAGGGAGCCTTTGGGATTGTTTTTAGGTGCTCACCTGCTACAGGAATTGCAGATGCCTGTAGATTTTGATCCAGGGAGCTGGAGCTCTGTCAGAGCACGTCCGGTCTCCACCGCGTCCAAGCCACGCCCCCAAGGGGGATCTAATGTTGAGTTCACAAGTGATCCTATAATATTTGCAAGGTATAGCAAGTGACCATTATGTGTTATAGGACAGGGTCAAGTGTTACAGGCTATGGACCAATACCCTGAGATGTGTTTAGGTGGCTGTGAAGAGGAGAGTTTCCACATGTTGTTGGTAGTTAGACCCCATTGGAGTGGAAGTTTAGCAGCATCTGTAGGGGAGCATAGCGTATATGTGTGGCCAGGATGTGTTATAATTAGAGTTGAGCAGACGACTGGATGTTCAGGTTAGTCTGGTCATGCAGAACTTTACGGAAAAGTTTGGGTTCGGTACCGAACTTGACCGGAACTTTACCCCGGACCCCATTGAAGTCAATGGTGACCCAAACTTTTGGGCACAAAAATGACTGTAAAAAAGTCCTGGAAAGGGCTAGAGGGCTGCAAAAGGAAGCAAAGTGGGAGTAAGTAGTAGGACACGTGCCCTACCAACAAATGTGGATAGAGAAATAACTTAAAATCACAAAAAAAATGGGAGGAGGAGGTGGATGTGGAGTAGGAGCCTAGAGGTTGACTAGGCCGTGACCGTAGCAGTGTAGGTGGAAGTGGCGGTGGTGGAGTAGGAGGAGGAGGAGAAGGAGGAGGTAGCCAACACTGTAATTTGTTTGTTTGGCTTTTTTTTCTAATTGGGGTAGTCCCCAAAATATTGAGACATATTAAAAAAAACAAGTATACCAATGGCTGTGTGAGGCCGGTCTAAATGTCTATTCTGCACAAGGTACAGACAAGTCTTGTGGGATCCATGCCTGGTTCATTTTAATAAATGTTAGCTTGTCCACTTTGGCTGTGGACAGGCGGCTGCGCTTGTCTGTGATAACGCCCCTTGCCGTGCTAAACACACATTCAGACCATACACTGGCTGCAGGGCAAGCCAGCACCTCCAAGGCATAAAGGGCAAGCTCAGGCCATGTGCCCAATTTGGAGACCCAGAAGTTGAATGGAGCAGACCCATCAGTCAGTACGTGTAGGTGTGTGCACACATACTGTTCCACCATGTTGCTGAAATGCTGCCTCCTGCTAAGACGTTGTCTATCAGCTGGTGGTGCTGTTTGTTGTGGCGTGCTGCTGACAAAGCTTTTCCACATTTTGGCCATGCTGACCCTGCCTTCTGAAGTGCTGTCGGTGCCACAGCTGCGTTGGCGACCTCTTCCTCCTCCTCCACCTTTGCCTTGTGCTTCCACAGAGCCCACTGTGTCATTTTGGAATGCCCTCAGCAGCGCGTCTACCAGCGTGCGCTGGTAGTCGTGGCATCTTCCAATCACACTCCATTGAGGGAATTAAGGACGGCACATTGTCCTTGTAACAGGGATCCAGCAGGGTGGCCACCCAGTAATCAGCACAAGTTAAAATGTGGGCAACTTGGCTGTCATTGAGCAGGCACTGCAGCATGTAGTCACTCATGTGTGCCAGGCTGCCCAGAGGCAAAGACAAGCTGTCCTCTGTGGGAGGTGTATCTTCTGTGTCCTCTGTATCCCCCCAGCCACGCTCCAGTGATGTCCAGGAGCTGCGTTGGGTGCCACCCTGCTGTGAACACGGTTCCTCCTCCTCATCATCTTCCTCGTCCTCCTCATCCTCCAGAACTGTGGCCTGGCTTAAAATTTTTTTACATGGCCTATGCTGCTGCAGGAACCCTCCCTCTGAGCCACTTGTGAATGACTGGCCTGATAACAGTGGAAATGACCCTTCTTCCTCCTCCTCTTCCTCCTGTGCTACATGCTCTTCCATCATCGCCCGAAGTATTTTTTCAAGGAGACATAGAAGTGGGATAGTAAGGCTGAGAACAGCGTCATCGGCACTGGCCATGTTGGTGGAGTACTCGAAACACCGCAATATGGTACACAGGTCTCACATGGAGGCCCACTCGTTGGGGGTGAACTGGTGCTGTTCCGAAGAGCGAATGACCCGTGCGTGCTGCAGCTGAAACTCCACTGTTGCCTGCTGCTGCTTGCACAGTCTCTCCAGCATGTGCAAGGTGGAGTTCCACTTTGTGGGCACGTCGCATAGGAGGCGGTGAGCGGGAAGGCCGAAGTTCCGCTGCAGCGCAGACAGGCGAGCAGCCGCAGGGTGAGAACGCCAAAATCACGCACAGACGGCCCACACTCTGCAGCAGCTCTGACATATCCAGGTAGATTTTAGAAATTTCTGCACCCCCAAATTCAGCACATGCGCCAGGCAAGGGATGTGAGTCAAACCGGCTAGGCCCAGAGTTGCTACGAGATTTCGCCCGTTATCGCACACCACCAGGCCGGGATTGAGGCTCAGTGGCAACAACCACTCATCGGTCTGTTGTTCAATGCCCATCCACAGTTCCTGCGCAGTGTGGGGTTTATCCCCCAAACATATCAGTTTTAAAGCAGCCTGTCGTTTCCCCCTGGATGTGCTGAAGTTGGTGGTGAAGGTGTTACGTTGACCGGATAAGGAGGTGGTAGAGGAGGAGGAAGTGGAGTAGGAGGAGGAGGCAACAGGAGGCAAAGAGAAATGCCCTGCAATCCTTGGTGGTGGAAGGACATGCGCCAAACTGCTATCCGCCTCAGACCCACCCTCCACTACATTTGCCCAGTATGCAGTTAGCGACATATAGCGTCCCTGCCCATGCTTATTGGTCCAAGTATCAGTGGTTATGTGGACCTTGCCACAGATGGCATTGCACAGTGCACACTTGATCTCGTCCCCAACTTGTTTGTGCAGTGAAGGGATGGCTCGCCTGGAAAAGTAGTGGCGGCTGGCAACCACGTACTGTGGGACAGCCACCGCCATCAGGTTTTTAAAACTGTCCGTGTCCACCAGACAGAATGACAGCATTTCAAAGGCCAGGAATTTTGTAGCACTATTTATTAATAAAAAAAAAGAATAATAAATTATTATTATTTTTTTTTTGAAAACAGCAACGTAGAAGCACTTTTTATTTTTGTGCAAGAAATGCACCACTCACACCAGCAGCAGGAACCTCTCCCTACACCAGTATGAGATGATTTTAGAACAATAATCTGTCCCTCACAGGAGCAGCAGGAACCTCTCCCTATAGCACTATGAGATTATTTTACAACAATAATCTGTCCCTCACAGGAGCAGCAGGAACCTCTCCCTATAGCACTATCAGATGATTTTACAACAATAATCTGTCCCTCGCAGGAGCAGCAGGAACCTCTCCCTATAGCACTATGAGATGATTTTAGAACAATAATCTGTCCCTCACAGGAGAAGCAATCAACCTCTCCCTATAGCACTATGAGATGATTTTAGAACAATAATCTGTCCCTCACGGGAGCAGCAGGAACCTCTCCCTATAGCACTATGAGATGATTTTAGAACAATAATCTGTCCCTCACAGGAGCAGCAGGAACCTGACCCTGTAGGAGTAGGCAATGATTTTAGAACAATAATCTGTCCCTTACAGCAACAGCAGGAACCTCTCCCTTTAGAACTAGGAGATGATTATAGAACAATAATCTGTCTCTTACAGCAACAGCAGGAACCTGACCCTATAGGAGTAGACGTTGATTTTAGAACAATAATCTGTCCCTTACAGGACCAGCAGGAACTTCTCCCTTTAGAACTAGGAGATGATTATAGAACAATAATCTGTCCCTCACGGGAGCAGCAGGATCCTTTCCCTATAGCACTATGAGATGATTTTAGAACAATAATCTGTCCCTCACAGGAGCAGCAGGAACCTTTTCCCTCTAGCACTATGAGATGATTTTAGAACAATAATCTGTCCCTCACGGAACGCTAATCTTTCTCCTCACAGCACCACCAGGAACCTGTCTGTAATGCAGGATGAGATGATATTAGATCGGTAATCTATCCCTCACAGCACTAGTAAACTGTACCTAGTCCAGTATCAGATGGTTTTAGAACGCTAAGCTTTCCCCTCACAGCACCACCAGGAACCTGTCTATAATACAGGATGAGATCATATTAGATCGGTAATCTATCCCTCACAGCGGCGGTAGCATGCTCTCCCTACACTAGCCTGAGACGATGTGACACGCAGCACTACGTGACTCCAGCTCATATAGAGGCTTGGTCACATGATGCACTGGCCAATCACAGCCATGCCTATAGTAGTCATAGCTGTGATGGCTTCTAAGTGCAAACGAGAGAAACACTTGTTGATTGGCTGCCCTGCAGCTGATCAACAGGCGCTAAAAATAGTCTGGGTCACATGATGCACTGGCCAATCACAACCATGGCATTAGTAGGCATGGCTGTGATGGCTTCTAAGGGCAAACGAGTGAAACGCTTGTTGATTGGCTGCCCTGCAGCTATAGAAAAACCCGTACTTTTTTTCAAATGTCCGGGTTCGGTGCACGGACACCCCAAAGTCCGGTACGAATCTAAACTTTACAGCCCGGGTTCGCTCAACTCTAGTGAGGCCCTGTCCAGGAATTCTAATTTTAGGAAGAGTGAACTGCCGGGTCCAGGAGTAAGCCGTGATGCCAGCATTGAGCCTAATTTGTCATTCTGCGTGTAAAAAATTTTTCCGCTCCAACGGATACTTTTTTCCGCTTTGGCCATTAGGGCTATATTCAGCTCTAGTCTAGCTTTATCCAGCTGGGAGGATAGGGATTTGGAGGGGTTTGCCTTGTGCAATGCCTGGATGATTTTTCAAGCCTGACTAAGTCAGCCGACCTCTCCTTTTTTATGTAGGAACATATTTGAATGAGTTTGCCTCTGATGAAGGCCTTGTGAGCTGCCCAGAGGGTTGCTGTGGAAATTCCTTCCATGTTGTTGAGAAGTAAATATTCCTTGAGGGAGTTATTGATCTCAGTGACTTTGACGGGATCGGCAAGCAATGACTCATTTAGCCTCCACAGAGCCTGTCTCGCATAATGTGGGTCCGATCGAACTTGCAGAGTAACTATAGAGTGGTCGGAGAGAGCTGTATCGATTATTCGTGAGGACGTTATTAGAGGTATTGTGTTTGTACTAGAAGATGGTCAATTCATGCGTAGGAGTTATGGGGGGGCAGAGAAGTGTGTGAAGTCTCTCTTGGATGGGTTGAATTCCCTCCAAGCATCTGACATATTGAGAGTGTGAAGTAGTTTGGCTATTTTGAGACTCGCTTTGGATGAGCGGGTCAGTTGGTTGCCTAGGGGTCTGGATTTCTCGAGGCCTTGGTTGAAGGCGATATTGGAATCCCGCCCCCAGTATTATTCTGCCTTCAAAATGGGGTTGGATGGTATTAAATAGTGATTTAAAAAAGGTTGGTTGGCCTTTATTCGGGGCATAGTAAGAAACAAATGTGTATATGTTCCCTTCTATGGTGCCCTTGATGAGGACAAATCTCCCTTCAGGGTCTTTGATTTCCAAGCTGGGGACAAAACCACATGTTTTAGAGATTAGGATGGCAACCCCTTTAGTTTTGGACTCCACTTTAGCTAAGAAAAGAGTGGGGAAGTGTGAGTGGAGGAAGTTGGGGCTGGACCATTGTAGGAAATGGGTCTCCTGAATCAGGGCTACATCAAGTTTAAGGGATTTGCAATGGTCTAGGACTTTTCTCCTTTTTATGGGAGAATTTAGGCCCTGTACATTATGGGTGGCTATTTTAATGTGTCTTTGTGGCAATTTAGCCATGGAACCTGTGGGGGTCAAAGCTTGTGTTTACAGCATCACTCACCGCTGGGCTGACTATTCCCACTGGGATCGAGGAGGATTTGAGGACATCCGGGAACCCCGATGCATAGCCGGCTGGTCCGGAAATGGCTATAACAAAAATAAATGTTAGGTGCATTGTTGAAGGAAAGGAGAGAGAGAAAGACAGAGAAAGATAAGATCTAGTAGAAGTGATTACTCTTATAGTAGGCTAGTGGGAGAGTAGTCTGAGGGGTTAAAGACCCCCTCTGGCCTGCAATCCCTGCCCTCCAGGGAGAGAACAATATGAGAACCAACAACAAGGTATACAAAACCAACTGTCCCATACGGGACAGCAAACTTAACCCAAGGAGTTCTAAGGAAGTCCTGGGTATAAGTGGAGGTGCATGGGGACCCACCCAGTCCTGGGTGCCCCCAGGCCCAATTCTATCTTAGAGAGCAACCATAACAACAGTAAGCAGTTCAGCTTTTTAAGAACTAAAGTGTGCATTTAACTATTCAACTGTTCAATAAGTTTGAGTAAGAACCAACCCAAACACAGCAGAGATCAAAAAGTTAAGAAGGTGGAGCATGGTAGCTCCAAGTTCTGGGCCTTCACAAAAAAAATGTGATGGAGTTTTCCTCGTTCTCAAGGAAAGATATGAACCAAGAAAAAAATGAATTGTGCCAAGTTGTCTGGAGGCGAAGTTAAGGAGTGTCTGTTATCTTTAGCTTTCTTGCTCTTTGACTTGGTCCAGAGTGGTGAGACTGGACTTGCTGGGAGAGGTCTTTTCGTTTGTGAGCCGGCGGGGTCAGTTAGGTCCATCAAGGCTTCTTGGGAGATTAATTGAAGGTTTAAAAGGAGTTTTCCCCCTCTGGAAGCATTAAGAACAATAATGTTTTACCTTTGAAAATGAATTTGACAGTGAAAAGAAATCCCACCAGTATTTCAGTTCTTTCTGTTGGAGAACTTGTAGGAGCGGTTTGAGGGCTCTCCTTTTTTGAATGGTGGTTGGAGACAGGTCAGCAAAGATCTGGACTTGGTGTCCCATGCAGTTGATAGTGGGGCTGGTACGGGACGCTTTTAATATTTTTTCTTTGATGGCGTAGAAGTGTGGTTTTATAATTATGTCCCTAGGGGAGCCGTCTTTTCTTGGGGGTCCCAAGGCTCTGTGGGCTCTGTCAAATTCCAGTCTATGTTTAGGTACATTGGGGATCAAAGAAAGGATCAGTTCCTGGACAGCTGGTGTGAATTCCGTGATAGATTCCGGAAGGCCCCTCACTCTGAAGTTGTATTGTCTTGATCTGTTTTCAAGATCGTTGATTCTAGCTAGACCAGTGTCCAGTTGGTCTTGCAATACTTGAATATGAGCTGAGTTGTGGTTAATTTTGCCCCCCGTAGAATCCAACTTTTGTTCGATGGCTTCCATCCTGGAGCCTAAGATGTGAAAGTCTGCCTTTAGGTCCACTGTTAATTTTGCAGCAGTATTCGCCAGGCCTCTCTCTAGGAGATTGGAAAATTTGAGGAATAAGTCTGCCGTGATGAGGAGGGAATCCTGGGCAGGGGTGCTGGGGGTGTGAGCCTCCGGTAGGGCGGATGAAAAGGGGCCTGCCGGAGAGGCTTGAAAGTCTTCCATCATATGGCGTAGTAGCAATTCCGTGAAAGCCGGGGATGCCGCTAGGATTTGATGTGTGGTTAGATTGGGCCCTGAAGTGAGGGTGAGAGTAGCTGGGGTTAAGATTGCCCTGTACTCAGATGATACCTCCGGGCTTTTAGCAGGAGGGTGAACCCCCGCTGTGGCCATGTCGGGGTGATGGGTCTGGTCAGACTCTAGGAACAGATGTGCAAGGGACCTTCTCACAGTCGAGCCCAGGATTCAGGGTGGTGTTGGGGCTCACAACAACAAAGGCTGACAACAAAGGCTTAGAGCTCCCTTTCCTTGCTACCTTACCCCTCTAGGGAGCGGAGGATCCCGGGCTCTCAGATAAGGTAATAGGACCACTGTTTCAGCCCTGGGCTAGGATTGATTATTGGTAAAGCTGAGAGAGGACACTGGGGTGTGTTGTAAGGCTCCTGGAGCAGTTCTAGGTGGCCTGGAGTGCTGGCTCTCCCTTCAAGCAAGAGTCCTGGGGGGGGGGTGCTGGGAGGATGGAAGAGCCCCTGCCACCAACTTTTCCTTAACCACTTTAGGACCAGAGCACTTTTTGCAATTCGGCACTGTGTTGCTTTAACTGACAATTGCGCGGGCGTGCAACATTGTACCCAAACAAAATGTGCGTCCTTTTTTTTCCCACAAATAGAGCTTTCTTTTGGTGGTATTTGGTCACCTCTGTCATTTCTGATCGCCGCTATAAACAAAAGAGGAGCGACAATTTTGCAAAAAAAAACAAATTTCTCACTTTTTGCTAAAATACAAATCCAAAAAAAATATAAAAAAACATTTTTTTCCATCGGTTTTGGCCGATTTATATTCTTCCTCATATTTTTGGTAAAAAAATTAGCAATCTGCGTTTATTGATTGGTTTGCGCAAAAATTGCCACGTTTACGGATGATGAGAATTAATTTCTGGGGTTTTTATGTTTTTTTATTTTTTACTAGTAATGGCGACGATCTGTGATTTTTAGCGGTACTGCGATATTGCAGCCGACATGTCGGACCATTTTGACACTTTTTTGGGACCATTGGCATTTATACAGCGATCAGTGCTATAAAAATGCACTGATTACTGTGTAAATGCCATTGGCAGTGAAGGGGTTAATTTGGAGGGGGCGCTCTAAGGGTTAACTGCGTTCCCTGGGAGTGTTCTAACTGTGTGTGGGCTGGCCTGGCTGGGAAAGGGAGTGATCACAGCCCTTCCCCCTCTATGAGAACGGAGATCCGTGTTTACTTACACGGACCTCCGTTCTCTCACTGCAGGGGGGCCATCGCGGGTAGCCGGCTGCGATCGAGTCCGCCCTACCCGCCCCCTGGCCCCCACAGACACAGTGAGCGAGCGCGATCACAGCACTAGTTATCGCAGCCGCCGTCATATGACAGCAGTTTGCGATAGCGAGCCACTCTATCACTGTCAGACTGCAGTCGGCGGTCGGCAAGTGGTTAAGATGGGGAGCTTTCCGAGCTGCTCCGGCCTTCTCACAACACCCAGAGCGGGTGCTGCTGCCGTTTGGGGACGTGTACCGTGTTAGGCCGCTGCCATATTGGTACACCCGGGCGTGTGGGTACCTGGCTGGGGGAGAGCTTAAGAGCCGGGTGAGGAGCCAGGGAGATCCCTCCCATTGAAGTCCTCCAGACGTCATCCAAACGAGACCAGCCGGCTCCAGCTGTGGCGCAGCGAAGCGGACCGTAGGAGAGCGGAGAGGAGCTCCCTCTTCCACCGGGTATCATCCCCGCACCTCCTTCCAGAGCGGGCGCGGAAACATCCACTCCTCCTTCCTGGACAGAAGTAGTACGGCATCCCATGCCCCCCATCTCCTCCGAGCACCAGCACACTCGCCAACCAGCGCATGCCTCCCGGTCACCACTCACCACGTTCATCTGGTAAGACCATTGGCTGCAACAGGGCTCCACTGACATAGCACAGCTCAGAGCGCTGTCAGTATCAGCCCAGCCAGCATTACACCCATCTCACTCTCTATGACATATCCAATTCATGGATTTAGGTTGTCAGTTTTTGATGTCTGTTTTTCAATGAGGCGATTGAGGGTGTTATTTACCATCCACCCTTCTTGTTTTTACTATGGTAATCTTTCTTTTGCTTACACCTGACGTCTAGAAGGTTTCTTCATTTCATTATGACTTTGAGCATGCACTTTCTCAATTGACTTGTTTTAATTGTTTTTAATAACTTTGATGCTTTTAACTAAGGAATAAATTTGTCTTTACTACCTCTTGGATCCCTTCATTTTAAGAGCAATTTTGGGTTACTAATAGAGTTGAGCGAACCCAAACTGTAATCGGGTCCGTACCGAACTTTTGGGTGTCCGGGACCCGGACACGGACTTTTCAAAAAAAGGTCCAGGTTCGGGTGCGGGGTTCTGGTATTTTATTCCACGTGTTGAAAAGCTGCCAAGGGCAGCCAATCAACAAGGTTTCACTGGTTTTCCCTAGAAGCCATCACAGCCATGCCTACTAATGGCATGGCTGTGATTGGCCAGTGCACCATGTGACCCAGCCTCTATATGGGGCTGGAGTCACCGTGCTGCATGTCATATCCTCTCAGGATAGTTTAGGGAGAGGATGCTGCTGCCTCTGTGAGGGACAGTACTGGTGCTTTGAGGGACAGATTGCACACCTCATCCTGCTGCACAGAACGATCTGACTGGACTAGGTAGAGTCTGTTGCTTTAAGGGAAAGATTATTCTTCTAAAATCATCATCAGGTTGTACAGGGAAAGGTTCCAGCTGTTGCTTTAAGGGAAAGATTAGTGTTCTAAAATCCTCATCAAGTTGTGCAGGGAAAGGTTCCAGCTGTTGCTTTAAGGGAAAGATTTGTGTTCTAAAATCATCTCCAAGTTGTACAGGGAAAGGTTCCAGCTGTTGCTTTAAGGAAAAGATTATTGTTCTAAAATCATCTTCAAAGTGTGTGGGAAAAGCCTATTGCAGGGGCATAGAGCCATATTACTGTTCTAAAATCATCTTCACAGTGTGTGGGAAAAGCCTGTTTCAGCCGCATGAAGCCATATTAGTGTTCTAAAATCATCTTCAAAGTGTGTGGGAAAAGCCTGTTTCATCTGCATGAAGCCATATTAGTGTTCTAAAACCATCTTCACAGTGTGTGGGGAAAGCCTGTTTCAGCCGCATGAAGCCATATTAGTGTTCTAAAACCATCTTCACAGTGTGTGGGAAAAGCCTGTTTCAGCCGCATGCAGCCATATTAGTGTTCTAAAATCATCTTCACAGTGTGTGGGAAAAGCCTGTTTCAGCCGCATGAAGCCATATTAGTGTTCTAAAATCATCTTCAAAGTGTGAGGGAAAAGCCTGTTTCAGCCTCATGAAACCATATTAGTGTTCTAAAATCATCTTCAGTGAAGATGATTTTCGAACACTAATATGGCTCAATGCGGCTGAAACAGGCTTTTCCCACACACTGTGGAGATGATTTTAGGACACTAGTATGGCTTCATGCGGCTGAAACAGGCTTTTCCCACACACTGTGAAGATGATTTTAGAACACTAATATGGCTTCATGCGGCTGAAACTGTTTTGGCTACCTCCTCCTCCTCCACCGCCACTTTCACCGCCTCCTCAACCTCCAAATCCACATCCACCTCCATTTTTGATTTTTTTATATTTCAATGTTTTTATTGAAATTTATCATACATGACAATGTAACTTATGCAAAAGAATTTTCAGTTTCCAAACCAACAGTTCTCATAGTATGTATACAGATTTATACCGACAGTGAAGAAAATGAATATAATCATTTATGACAATATCTGAGGCTTGGTAAGGTTCAAGAAAATCATATCAACGTGTCCTATTGAGGACCGATTAAGCTAGTAAAACAAACGACATAAGACAAGGCTTTAGAGTTTGTATTCAGTGTCATTGAGCCCTGATGTTCCTTCAGAGGGTCAGGAGGAGGTTATTTATAGACAGGGACCAGAAATAATCTTATTATGCTGATTAAGAAAATCAGAAATTGTATATAGAAATACTTGCATAGAATTAAACTGACAGTGCCCGAGCTTCCCAACTTACCCCAAACATCTAGGGAACCCTCGGAAGCTGTAGAACATATTAACTAAATTTCAGTGAGGTCCTGAAAGAACAAATTTGGTAAAGCATAGAAAATCTAACAGGCTTAAAGAGAGAGCATCAAGTTGTGGGAGTCACAGAAGCCATATAGAAATGCTCATGAATATAGGATGCTGACTAAAGTCAACCTCAAGCAGAAACCATGTGACTAATTTGAAGCCCTCCAGGTTAGACCTTATAGGTGTGGTAACCCTCATTAAATTCACTTTTAAGCACATCTGGACAGGAGAGAACCAGGGAGAGACCCCCCCAGACCCCCGACACCCCGATGGGAACTAGCTGTGCTGAGAGATGGGGACTCCCCCCCCCCCCAGAGCGCCACTTCAAAGGGGCACAATTCCCAATCCATTCCTGAAGTTGTCTCTGCAGAGGCATAATAAGAACCGCAATGGATGCTTTACCCCTCTGTCAAATGCTTGCGTTCCCTACCGCCCTCTGAAACAAGGTGGTAGCAGCTAGCACAGTGAAGAAGACAAAGAAAAGAAGAGAAACAAGTAAAGGAAGAGAAAAGGGGAGGATAGCCATGGAGAGAGTGGGTATAGCGAGAGAAATGCTGACTCTATCATTAGCTCAGAGCGCTTGAGGCTCTGGAATGCCAGGAATTAGAGAAATTCCAAGAAAGGTAGCCCATGGTTCCCAGATCAGCTCAAATTTGTGCAGGTTATCTGTTAAGATGCTAGCTAACCTCTCTTGTGTCATTAACCAAGAGATTTTTCGAATAGATGCTTTCAAAGAAACCCGCTCTTGTTTCCACGCCCTTGCTATTGTGATCTTGGCTCCCAGTAATATGAAATGAATTATTTCCTTTTAGTTTTTGTAGTCATAGGGATGTATTCATTTAAAAGGGCGATAGTAGGGGACTTTGGTAGTTTACATCCTGTTACCTTTTGAATAAGACTAAATATTTTGGACCAGAAAGACCGTATTTTTGGGCACTCCCACCAAACATGGGCCATGGTGCTCTTAAGAAGACAACCCCTGAAACATAGAGGATCAATCGTTGGGTAAAATTTAGTCAGTCTAGCTGGCGTGAGGTACCATCTCATCATGACTTTCAAACTAGCTTCAGATATATTGGTGTTCAGGATGCCCTTGTAAGATTTAAAGCAGGCGGCTTGCCATTTATCAAGGTCCCAGTTAAACTGAAGATCTGATTCCCAGTTAATCATAAAAGCTGATTTCTTAACGGGAAGAGTGAGTGCTTCATATATGACCAAGATACCACCCTTCTGCAATGATGGCTGACGACACCATCGTTCATAATCAGTAAAATTAGGGGGAAATGGTTTTTCTCTCCAGATTTTGTGAAGAAAATTGGATATTTGGCTAAATCTAAATTTTTCAGAGTCAGGGAGCTCCAATTTGTTTACACAGTATTTAAAGGTAATCGGGCCGGAAGCCGTGAAGAAGTGTCCATGCGGAAAAGTCCCTTGTTTAGCCACCATTGAAAAGCTTTAATATTTAACCCCGGAGGGAAATCCAGGTTATGAAAAAGGTGCGCTAATGGTTTGACTGAGGACACTAAGGACGGGAGGTGTCTGATTTTATCCTACAGGGCCAGCTCATTAGAAAGTGTAGGGGCCAAAATTGGAGGTCTATCTTTAGAGGGGCACCATAAGAGAAAATCCAATGTGTGCCGCGGGGTGGCCTGCCTCTCTATCCGCACCCAGTCCTGCTTCTCCTGCCTAGAGTAAAGAGAAGACAATTGTGCCAGCCTGGCGGCTTCAAAATATTTCACTAGATGGGGTAGACCCAATCCTCCCCTCCGTCTATGATGAAATAGGGTATGTTGGGGGATCCTATACCCTGAGTTTCCCCAGATGAATTTAAGGATTTTACTTTGAAATGAGGAGAAATGATCCATCCTGATTGGGACGGGTAGAGAGCGAAAAAGGTAGAGGAGTCTAGGCAGTAAGGTCATTTTCACCAAATTAATTCTCCCCAGCCATGAGATATCCTGCTTAGACCAGTGCTTGAGCTCGACTGCCATAAAGGGTTTCATATTTAGACGTGAGGTTGATCCCCAAGTATTTAATTGAGGTGTCGCTCCACCTAAACATGAAATCCGTCTTAAGATTAGCAATTATCTCAGGAGGTAGAAAGACATTCAGGGCTTGGGATTTAGTATAATTAACCCGGAGCCCCGAAATCTCTGAGAAATGTTTAAGGAGCTGGCATAAGTTGGGGAGAGAGGACATCGTGGAAGCTATGAAAACTAGTAGATCATCAGCAAATAATCCACATTTGTGTTCCTGCTGTCCGCATTGCACCCCTTTAACCACTTCAATACTATGCACTTAGAACACTTTACTACCAGACCAATTTTCAGTTTTCAGTGCTGTTAAGCTTTGAATGACAATTGCGCGGTCGTGCGACGCTGTACCCAAACAACGTTTTTATCATTTTGTTCCCACAAATAGCGCTTTCTTTTGGTGGTATTTGATCACCCCTGCGGTTTTTATTTTTTGCGCTACAAATAAAAAAAGACCGAAAATTTTGAAAACAAAAAAAAATTCTCTATTTTTATCACAAAACTTTGTAAATAAGTAAATTTTCTCCATCACTGGTGGGCACTGATGAGGCTACACTGACGGGCACTGATGTGGCAGTACTGATTGGCACTGATGAGGCGGCACTGATGAGGTGGCACTGATGATGAGGCACTGATATGCAGCGATGATGAGCACTGTTAGGCGGCACTGATAAGCAGCACTGACGGGTACTGAGAGGTGGCACTAATATACAGCACTGATGAGCACCGATATGCAGCACTGACGGACACTGCTAAGCGGCACTTATGGGCACTAATAGACAGCACTGATTGGCACTCATAGGCGGCACTGGGCACTGATAGGTGGCACTGATGGGCACTGATAGGTGGGCACTGGTAGGTGGCAATGGTGGGCACTGATGTGTGGCACTGGTATGCATTGATAGGGGCAATGGTGGGCACTGATAGGGGCACTGGTGGGTATATACATTAATAGGGGCTCATTCCCTGGTGGTCTAGGGTGGCATCTGAAGGTGGCAGTGAGTGAAGGTGGACCTGAGCAGTATGTCACTTACCTGGTGGTCTAGGGGGGTCTCCCTGGTGGTCCAGATCGGCTTCCTGGTGGTCCCTGGTCGGCTCCCTGGTGGTCCTGGGTGGGCACATCCCTGGGCAGGCTCCCTGGTGGTCTAGGGTGGCGATCCGAGGGAGGGCTGTGCTGAAAAATCATCAGCACAAACCCTCCCTGTCAGGGATGCAGCCGATCAGCTCTCCCCTCATCAGGTCTGCAGACCTGAGTACAGGAAAGCCGATAAACGGCTTTCCTGTATTACACTGTGACCAGCCGTGATTGGTCACGGCTGGTCACATGGTAAAGTGCTTCGGATCAAAGCACTTTACCGAGATCGGCATTGCGGGGGGTCAGACTGACCCCCCACACCACCGATCGCCGCGATGCGCACCCCCCTGGGCGCGCGGCGGCTTGTTATCCTGAGGACATCATATGACGTCCAGTCAGGATAACTCAGCCACTTCCCGGCCGTCATTCTGCATACGGCGGTCGGGAAGTGGTTCATGTGTGAATTATCTCTAATGGCTATGGCAAGAGTCTCTTGTAGTAACGGGGATAATGGGCAGCCCTGCCTAGTGCCTGTTTTAATTGGGAAGGATTTGGAATAAAATCCTTGCAATTTTATCATAGCTCGAGGAAAAGAGTATAGTGCTCTGATAAGGCCTAGGAACCTCTCACCAAATCCCCAAGGCTTCAAAAGAGAAAACAGATAAGTCCATGAAACTGAGTCAAACGCCTTACATAGGTCCAGGGAGAGCAACATCCCCTTCTGTACAGGCCCTACTGTCCAATTGGATTGAAGTATGGAAACTATATTGATTGCCCTTCTAAATTGGTCGGGAGCCTGTCGACCTGGTATGAATCCCACCTGGTCTTTGTAGATATATAGACTAATGAATGATGCTAGATGGTTCGCCATTATCTTAGTCAGAATTTTCAGGTCGTTATTTATGAGGGAGATAGGACGATAATAGTCTATGTCCTCTGGGTTTTTCTCAGGTTTAGGGATCACAGTGATGTATGCAGTGTTTAAGTGCGTTTCAACAGGGTCCCCTTTCATTTTGGAATTAAAAAAATTCATCATATACGGAGCCAGTGTTCTAGCGTATGTTTTGTAATAGGGACCTGAAAGGCCATCGGGTCCAAGCGCTGAGCCCTGTTTGAGATCCTTGATGACCCCCAATACCTCCTCCTCAGAGATTACTTCATCCATAATATCTCTATGTTGTTCTGAGAGAAGGGGCAGTGGGATGTCACCAAGGAATCCGGCGATGTTTTCTGCATTCTCGTCCGTCCCGGGGCTGTATAGGTTCTCATAAAATTTTTGAAAGGCACCAACTACTATGTTGGGGTTGGAGGAAGGGGGTTACCATCCGCCCTAATTTTGGGCATGGATAGATGCCTGACTTGGGGGGTAAGCTTCCTTGCCAGTAAGGAACCCATTTTATTACCCTGAGTATAGAATTTGTTTTTAGACCAGCGAATGGACTTCTCTGCTTTCGTTGTGAGTGCAAGATTAAGCTCTAACTTCCCCTTATCTAGTTTATCTAAAAGTTGCTGTGAGGGGTGCACCTTGTGTTCTGCTTTAATTGCCGTGAAAGACTCCTCCAGCTTCTTCAAGGAAAATCCTCTCTCTTTTTTGATCCTGGATGCC
Source organism: Glandirana rugosa (assembly GCA_018402905.1). Taxonomy (NCBI): domain Eukaryota; kingdom Metazoa; phylum Chordata; class Amphibia; order Anura; family Ranidae; genus Glandirana; species Glandirana rugosa. Next base: position 660,117 of record BLSH010005555.1, on the reverse strand, counting down.
ATCTGGATAAATTTACCTCTAATAAAGGCTTTATGAGCTGCCCAAACTGATTCTACAGAAGTATCCCCTGTCATGTTAGTGGAGAAGTATTCTTGGAGACTTTTATCGATTTTGGTGGCATTTACTGGATCGGCCAATAGCGACTCATTAAGTCTCCAGTGCGGTTTATGAAACATTCTGGACTGGTTACGGATAGACAGCGACACTAAAGAATGGTCCGATAGGGTTGAATCTTGAATGCAGGCATCCGATATGAAAGGTAAGATATAGGAGGGAGTTAACAGGTGGTCAATTCTAGAATATGAATTGTGAGGGCTGGAGAAATGAGTAAAATCCCTACTAGAGGGATGCTTATACCGCCAGACATCAATTAAGTTATATGAATGGAGGAGTTTGGCTATTCGTAAACTGACTCTGGTTGGGCGCAAAAGTTGGTTGCCTAGGGGTCTTGTTTTATCTAAAGATTGGTCAAAGGCCACATTAGAGTCGCCTCCAAATATTATAGTACCCTCCAACAAGGGGAAAAGGGCCGCTAACATTTTCTGAAAGAATTTTAGCTGTCCCTTATTGGGGGCGTAGTACGAATTAAGTGATATGGTTTGCCTATCAATAATACCCTTTACTAGAATATACCTGCCCTCTGGGTCCCTGACATCTGAGAGCTAAGTGAAGTTGCAGTTTTTGGAGAGTAGAATAGCTACTCCTTTGGTTTTAGACTCAGCGTTAGCTAAGAAAAAGCACGGAAAATAGGGGTGGAGGAACTTTTGGTTATATTGGGCTGAAAGATGAGTTTCTTGGAGCATTAGGATATCTAATTTCAGGGATTTATAGTGTTCGCAAATCTTTTTGCTTTTATGGGGGAGTTAAGTCCCTGAACGTTGTGAGTGGCGACCCTAACAGGGATTTGGGGAGGTCAGCCATCATTCTTGGTGCAGTGGGTGCTTATGTTAGTAGGGTCACTCACCCTTCCCTGGATCAATTGTACATATGCCCTCGCATCCTTAATGTTCCCATTTTCCTGGGAACCAGAGCACGTCCTGAAAACAGACCACTGATCAGCATCCACTCTAGAAAGAAAGAAGGAAATAAGGGGGGAAAGAGAAAGTGAAACTAGAAATACCAATACGGTAGTGTTAAACATTTTGAGCCAAACTCGACAGTTATGTAGCCCTGAAAAGGGCCATTTTCTCCAACGAAGGGATACGCGACCAAGGGGGGGGAAAAAATAGAGCCCCTTGGACACCCTTTGGTAGAGACCAAAAAGTCTGACTATTACCGCCAGACAGCCCATCTCTGAACTGCCTCGAGAGGTCAGAGAGATAGGCAGAGGCACAGGGGGACCACCCCCGCCATGGAACCCTGTGAAAAAATGATCATGAACAATAAAAAAATATGATAACGTATAATCCTATCTTATGTAAGGTCTTAGAACTGACCACAAGCCCTGGTTACCTCCGACCTGGGGACGATCAATTGCCCCCCCTCTGATCCCGACCTGTGGAGACCTCCCCTCCTCCCCATGACTAGGGAGGGGGAAGCCTCCCCAGGAGGGGACCCTCTATAAGGAGGTAGGTCCAAAAAGGATAAAAAAGGTAAACCTGAAGAGGAGGGGATAACCTATAGTGCACTTCACCCCTAACTTTGACTCTATGGTATCGGAGAGCCTTTAGCTCAAAACATTCAGACAGCATTAAAAGAAAGCAAATATTAACTGAACCATGGTCCTTCAGGACCGCAATAAAAGGTTCATGAGTCCAAGGCTAAAGGGGGACATAAATCAGGGAAGGCCCCATAAAAAAGGAAAAAATTGTAAAAAGACCAAAAACAAAATGAGAAGTCCGGAGAGAGAATGTTTTCCCAGAGCTGTAGTCCCACAAATCAGAAGCCAAATATTTCTAGCCTGGGCCCCAAGTCGGGGGGGGGGGCCATTTTCTTTCACTCGCTTTGACTTGGCCTTCATTCAGAGAGGGGTCCTGGGACTGGTGGGAGACTGTCTCTTGGACGAGCTGGTGTTATTAGAGGTGTCCATATCGGATTCCTGGGATATCACTTTCAGATGGAGGAAAAGTCTATCCCCCTCTTGTAAAGAAGAGAAGGCATACTCCCGACCTTTGAGGGAAAATTTAACAGCAAATGGAAAGGACCACTTATAATTAATTCCTTCTCCGTTAACACTGCCAGGAGGGGTTTCAAAGCTCTCCTTTTCTGTATTGTAGATGGTGCCAGATCGGCAAAAATTTTAACTGGGTGCCCCTTGCAGAGAATCTTGGCTATGGATCTGGACTGCCTCATGACCCCTTCCTTTATAGCGTAAAAATGGGGCTTGACAATTATGTCTCTTGGGGTGCCATCTTTCCGGAGGGGTCCTAGAGCTCTGTGGGCCCTGTCCAGTTCTAAACGATGTTTATGGGTGTCCGGAAGTAAGTTGGTGATCAAATTTTGTATAGCGTCAGGGATGTCATTGATCTCCTCCGTTAAGCCTCTCACTCTAAAATGATATTGTCTTGACCTATTTTCTAGGTCGTCGATTCTTGAGAGGGCCGTATCTAATTGATCCGGTAAGGAGCCGATGAGGTCTGAATTTTGGTTAGATATTGCCGCAGTTGAGTCTAGCTTATTCTCGATTGCTTCTATCCTGACCCCCAACATTTGAAAATCAGATTTGATCTCTCCTGTTATAGTGGCTATTGTATTTGCTAGCCCCCTTTCTAGAAGAGAAGAGAATTTATGGTAGAGATCTTCTACTTGTAAGGAAATGCTAGGGCTGGGGGAGCTGGGGGATGCCAGAGCTGAACTGTTAGGCCCCAGTGGAGGAGAGGAAAGTTCCCCCTGGATGCGGCCTAGTAGTGATTCTGTGGAGGAGGGGGACGGCGTGGCGTGCTGCAAGATGCCTCCCTGTGCCCCAGGGGTGTAAGTTAGTAAAGCAGGACACCCGCGCATGCACACTCCCCATTTTTTTTTATTTGATTTTAGCTTGAAAATTATAATTAAGTCATTTCCCTATCCCCATTTCTTTGTAGGGCACTTGTCCGACCCTTAGCCCCCTTGTCCTTTCTTTTGCAGACCTCTAGGAATTTCCAGGACTTTGTTACAGACATTTTTGTGCCTAAAAGTTTGGGTCCCCATTGATTTCAATGGGGTTCAGGGTCCGGGTCAAAGTTCGGGTCAAGTCCGGACCCGAACCCGGACTTTGTCCTGAAGTTCGGACGAACCTGCAGAACCCAAACTTCCAGAGGTTCGATCAACTCTAGTCACTAACTATCTGGTCATCCCAAGCACTCAAGTATTTTGCTGCATTTTGTTTCGCACTCCCCCAGGAGTTCTTACGGAGCTGCTGGGACAACCTGTTGTTTATTGTCCATGTCATGCTAGGTCTCATGTGCAGTGAAGCGCCGGATTACAAATGCTGTCATAAAGAACTGAAGGATGAGCAGGGAAGGTTTATTTTTGTATTAAAATTATAAGGCCAGATACAAATGACTTTAGGATACATTTACACTATATTACCAAAAGTATTGGGACATCTGCCTTTACATGCACATTAACTTTAATGGCATCCCAGTCTTAGTCCATAGGGTTCAATATTGAGTTGGCCCACCCTTTGCAGCTATAACAGCTTTAACTCCTCTGGGAAGGTTGTCCACAAGGTTTAGGAGTCTGTTTATGGGAATGTTTGACCATTCTGCCAGAAGTGCATTTGTGAGGTCAGGTACTGATGTTGGAGAGAAGCCCTGGCTCACAGTCTGCGCTCTAATTCATCCCAAAGGTGTTCTATCGGGTTGAGGTCAGGACTCTGTGTGAGCCAGTCAAGTTCCTCAAACGCAAAATCGCTGATCCATGTCTTCATGGACCTTGCTTTGTGCACTGGTCCAAATCATCTGGTGGAGGGTGGATTATGGTGTGTGGCTGTTTTTCACGGCTTGGGCTTGGCCCCTTAGTTCCAGTGAAGGGAACTCTTAAGGCGTCAGCATACTAATACGTTTTGGACAATTTTGTGTTTCCAACTTTGTGGAAACAGTTTGGGAGTTGTTCCTTCCTGTTCCAACATGACTGCACACCAGTGCACAAAACAAGGTCCATAAAGACATGAATGAGTGGGGGGCGTGGCCGACTATGAGCAGAGATGAATGCCTAAGAGCTCAGCTCCGTCCAGCCTGACAGAGAAGAGAACCTTAACAGATGTTATAATAGCGATCCGACTCCAACAGCAGCTCTGGCAGATACCCACAGCACACAGCAGCTGTCGCGCCGCTTGGCAGAGGACGGACCCAACACTGTGAGGAACACCAGAAGAGAAGCTGCGGACGACCAGAGGGAGAGAACAGCAGGGCTGGACCTAATCGGCTCCCATCTATGACACCGGGGCCAGGGTGAGCAACATCCACACTACCAGTAATTTTCCTGCACCCTGCCCGAGAGTTTGAGCCGCATATTGGCAGAATCCCCCACCTGCCTCAGGCTGTGCTCCACTAGATTCGGCTCCCCCTCACACGCGGCGGCCACCACCATCTTGCGGCCTGGTGAAAGGCTCCCACACACACGCACACAGCTGAAGCATAGCGGCCAGACAGGACCAGGTACACTGCCCATCTGGACATCCACATACCTCCCTCCACTCACTGCTAGCCAGGGGATGCGGTTGGAGGACCACAGGGCCACCCGGGAATCCGCTATCAGCGCGGAAAACACAGGAGCGGTCGCCATATTGCGCCCTATTGCGACCTATCAGCATCAACCCAAAACGCAGGGCACACAAAAGCAGGGGTCACTACAGCACAAGGCAGTGGGATGGGAGCCAAGGATCCCCCAGGGTACAGACTATATGCCCCGTGGCCGGTGGCAGGGAGACACAACAGCAAAGCAGGCTCCCCAAATTGAGGCCCCGGCTGAGGCCTATCAACGGAAACAACAAAGACTATAATCAAAAAGGGTCTCCCAGCCCACAAAAGTAGACAGACCAAGCAAAAGGAAGCCTCCCGGTCATATCAACAGCAGGCCAGGCCGGCAACCAAAAAGGGAAGTACCAGGGCCAGCAAGCTCTCCATCCTGAGGCCCCAGCTACGATCTGACCAACTTAACACAACAGCACAACTTGCCCAATGATTGACTACAATATGAACTAAGACCTCTAAAGGTCAGAGAACAACAAGCCAAACAAGAGTCTCCATCATTCCCCACAACCACTGAAAGCACCTAACAGTCCCACCACTACTGACAGGGATGACAAAGAACAAAAAGAACCAGCAGCAACCCTGCAAACTCTCGGGCTACTTCACTTCAGCAGCGAGAGGGCTCCAGCAAGAGGGAAGTACCATACAAGACCCACAGATAACTCCCACAACCCCAAATATGGACAGCGGGACCGGGCACAAAAACACCCAAAAGGCAGCCAGTAGAAGCGTACCCTCCTCAGGGGCATCCACACCCTCTACAAGGAGCCTCCAGAAGCAAAAACCATGCTTAGAATCCCAGGTAGAACGGCAATACAACGAGGAAATGGAGGTGAGCAGACATGACTCAGGCCAACAAATGGCGCACACCTCAGGACCCGATCTTATAGCCAGCTTTCCCACAGCAGGACAACCTATATCAGATACCATGCTAAAAGAAATGCTACTGTCGCTAAGGGCATCCCTACATTCTGATATCATGTCTGGGCTGAACCAGTGCCAAGCCAAAGTACAAATAATTGGTAATAGAGTCGATCAAGTCGAAAGAAAAATGGATGAAAACTCCTCCTCATATAATGTCATGGTCGACGCCTACAAAGCACAACATGAGGAGACAGCCTGGCTAAAAGACAAAGTCTCTGACTTAGAAGATAGATCCAGGAGAAATAACATTAAACTTCGTGGAGTCCCGAAGTCTGTCTTACCTAACCAGCTGCTACAGTACACCCAAGCTCTATTCTCCACAATACTACTGACCTTATCAGCACAAGACCTCCTGATTGACTGGATACATAGGCTGCTGAGACCCTCCTTCATTGTGCAAGAGTCACCAAGGGACGTTCTGCTGAGGGTGCACTTCTACCACGTGAAAGAACATATCATGATAGCAGCTCGCAGGGCAGACAACGCATCCTCACCATATGCGTCCATCCGGTTTCTCCCAGATCTGTCCAGACACACTTTACGCCGCAGAAACCTTGCAACCGTCACAAAGGCCCTGAGAAACAACAAAATTGTATACAAATACCCAGCTACACTCCTAATAACCCACAACGGGACAACAATCCAAATATCCACTTTGGAGGAAGGAATCGCGGCTCTACGCAGGTGGGGGATAATCCCCGAACCCACCTCAGCTCCTCCAACAAATCAAAACCTGCAGCCGCAAATGAGCACAATACATGAAGAGTGGCAAGTGGTATCTCGCAAGAGGCAACCCCAAAAAACGCCTATAGGAGGCTCCTAGCCTGACCGTCTCAGTACCCAAATTCTCCAACCAAGGAGGACCTCAGAGGATCTCCAATCTTTTCCCCCAATGCATTTCAAGCAGTATTATCTGCACACGGGTCTGCAAATAGACCCAAGTTATTTTTACGTTATGACTTTGTTTTTTCTTTCTCTCCTTCCAGCGGTTTCTCTCATCCCTCGTTTTGCTCCACACAGAAGCACTTAACTTTTCCCCCCAAGGTCTAAGCTCCCCACCATCAACCTCCAGAGTCCAACACTCCTAGTCATACGCACTCCAGATCTCTGGATTGAAAGGACAGAAGACTGAGACAACACAAATGTGAGTACCACACCACATGCTCAAAACTAACACCCATAACCACAAATGAACATTAAATGCCTATCGCTGAATGTGAGAGGCCTCAACCACCTGGCCAAGAGACACTCAATGTGGAAAGAGGCCAACTCACATAAAGCTGAAATCTTGTGTATACAAGAGACCCACTTCCAATTTTCCAAGGTACCCTACTGCCAAAATAAGAACTACCCCCACATTTTTTTAGCCAATACCCCGATCATAAAAGAGGAGGGGTACTTCTAGCGATCAGGGATTCAGTGTCCTTTCGCCTCAAAGAAGTCCACATAGATGAGGGAGGTCGATACATCATCCTCAATGCTGATATAAATGAACATCCTTACACAGTAGTATCAGCATACGCGCCCAACACTCACCAGTTACACTTCATACGCAAACTGTTGAGGAGGGCACAAAATACAAAATATGGCCACCTTCTAATATGTGGAGACTTAAACCTCATAGCAGACTCGTCATTGGACACAAAGAACTGCAACCCTGAACCGTCTTCTATACTCGGAAGAACTTTGATACCTGGAGATGCTTCCACGCCAGCGAAAGGGACTACACATATTTCTCGCATAGGCACAAATCATACTCCCACATAGACATGTTCCTTACGGATAAATGACTGCTGCAAAAGGTATCCAAAGCCAAAATACATGATATCACCTGGTCAGACCATGCCGCCATTACTATGTCTATTATTGTAGGGGGCGGCTCTCCCTCCTCCCCCATCTGGCGCTGCAATAACAAAATTATACAGGGCCCCCAGTACAACAAAAACATTTCCTAACACATTCAAGACTTCTTCATCACAAATGAAAATTCTGTAGTAAATCCATACACACTATGGAATGCCCATAAGGCGTATATACAGGGCATACTCATCCAACAAGGGGCACGGCATAAAAAACAATACAATGCCAAAGTCAACTCCCTCCTAAAAGATATTCACTCCCTAGAATCAATCAACAAAACATCCCACAACCAGACATAACACAACAGCTATCTCAACTTAGGGAAAATCTAAGGGAACTGTTGACACAACAATACGACTATCACTTAAGACGCCTAAAATTGGCACACTAGGCCAACGCCAACAAACCGGGGAAGTACCTTGCCAATGAACTAAAGGCGGTCTACACAAAAACAAGAATCGCTTACCTCACTCACCCGCCTCTCCAGCACAAAGTATCTAATCCCCAAGCCATAGCCGATATGTTTGCAGACTTCTGCGGATCGCTATACAACCTAAGTAATGATACAATGACCCCACAACCCTCAGAGAAGGGTTCCTAAAAACACTAAACCTCCCTACGCTATCTGAAACACAAACAGCAAAACTAAATGCTCCTTTCACACCCAGAGAAATAGAAGCCACAATCACCACACTCCCGAATGGAAAATCCCCAGGCCCAGACGGCCTACCCAATGAATTCTTTAAAATATTCAAGGAAATTCTTTCCCCTTACTTGCAACAGGTCTTCGCCACTTCTGCGGCAACCTCTGCATTCCCACCAGAAATGCTCAAGACATATATTGTAACAGTACCCAAACCAAGGAAAGACGCCACGACTCCAGCCAACTTTAGACCAATATCACTACTGAATTCCCATATTAAAATATACGCAAAAATGCTATCTAAGCGCATAACCAAATTCTTACCATTTATCGGCAGCGACCAGATGGGATTTGTGAGGGGGAGGCAGACCTCAGATGCCACTAGAAGGCTTGTTAATGTTATTCACTTTGCTGAGAAGACTGGAATGCCTTCTCTGCTTCTATCGATAGATGCAGAGAAGGCGTTCAATAGAGTCCACTGGAGATATATGACCCATGTGCTCACCAAATTCAGCTTCAAGGGCCCCTGTTTGAATGCCATACTGGCACTATATTCCCACCCAACAGCACAGGTGTACACATCAGGACTTCTGTCTAAACCGTTTAACATTACCAATGGGGCTCGACAGGGTTGCCCTCTCTCACCTTCCATTTTCAACCTAATGATAGAACCCCTCACAGAAAAGTTACACACTCACCCCTCGATCACCGGATTCAAAATAGCCTCACGGTCCCATATCATCAATCTCTTTACGGATGACGTCATTCTACTGTTGACAAATCCAGCAACTTCTCTCCCTAACGCCCACGGTGTCTTAGAGGCCTTCAGCAACATTTCATACTATAAAGTCAACTTTACAAAATCCCTTATTCTAAACCTGCGAGTTCCCAACCACAGCAAAAAGAAGCCCAATCCTTCCCCTACAAATGGACCGACCAGTGCATCCAATACATAGGCATAATGCTAACACCAAAAACCAAAGATCTGGTCACCAAAAATTCTAAACTATTCTTGGCCAAAATTGAAAAACAACTGAAAAAATGTCCAAGAAGGAGTTATCATGATTGGGAAGACTCGCAGCATTTAAGATGACAATTGTACCCCAGATACTATACATTTTTCGAGTTCTCCCAACTACCACTCCCTCTCAGTACCTACAAACCCTGTCGAATCTCCTATGGAAATTCATTTGGAATGGAAAAAGAGCCAGGTGTCCACGCCAAGACCTACTCGCTCACAAATCTATGGGAGGTGCGGTTCTAACAGACATATGTGACTATTTCTGGGCAGTTAGATTGGACCAACTAAGAGAATGGTTCCAGGAGGCCAATGTTTCCTTGTGGGTCAAGCTGGAGAGAGAGCTAGCCCCAACCAGTGACTTAAAATCACTCCTACTAGGGGACGCCCGGAAACACTGGCCTATGAAAGATTTCCCACCCACCATTCAAGTTTCTATCCAGGCATGGAGAATACTGATAAGCCAGGGAAGCAACACAACCCACAACCCACGCTCCAGACATTATCTAACAGAATACCCATGATCTCAGTTAAACAAATCCAACAGAGTGGTATAACCACGCTGCAGGACTTTCTCTCCAGCTCCGCCCCCAAGATGGTTAAACAATCATCATCATGATTGCAAGAATACGAACGTTCCTGAACAGCCACCCTCTTCCAAGCATTAAAATACCTGAATCAGCATGAGACTACTACAGAGAACACAAAGCAAACACAGGGGAAGAGGCCTCTGTAAAAAGATAGGTCCTTACCTCCGAGTAGGAGGAATGAAGGGATAACCCAGCGGCGTATACTCGGAAAAACACAATTTATTAAGTATATGCAAATTCTAAAACCAATAACACTGAGCAAAACATAAAAGACAACGTTGTCCTTAAAAAACCCCCGGGGACCACATTCATGCTGTACCCATGCCGATGCATATATATGTATGGGAATAGCTAGGACTAGTGCATGAATCCTAGGTAATCCACTTCACAGTCTGCTGTTCAATGAAGTGCAGCCAGCTGTATGGGGAACCTCTGGGTGTCTGCACTGTCCCGAATCTATAGTTTAGCCATGGCTGATCATGGCCAAAGGATTTATTGAATAAAGTACAGGCTCGGGATGTTAAGGTGCCTAAAGTTCAATCCAGTAAGCAACAGTCCCCACGTGGAAAAATAGATCCTGGATCCGGTATCCTCAGATGTATAGAAATGACATAATAACAACATCAAGTGAAAAGATCTATTGGATAAAACTGTGCGTAGATGTGGAGTGCAAGTGACTGACAAGGGCCAACATCTAGGTGCCAGCACTTCCCGGAGCCGCTGAACAACAGTGTAGCGCTGAGCAGGCTGACCCGAACAAAGTCACAGAGGAAGAGGGAGAGGTGGGATCAGGGGCTACTGTGCAGCCAGCACTGACAATATGTAACTCACGGTTGGGTGGACCAGTCCACGGTTGTTCGTATTAAGAATCGTTCAGCCTGCAGCCGCCTGAGTATCAATTCCCGTGTCTACGGGAGTGTGGCAGTCCAGTGTGAATGAAGGCACCTCCGGTGTCAGTGGGAGAAAGCCGGTCCTCCACTAAGGCACTGCGGGGTAGACCCCCTGAGGGTCGTGTTCCAGTCACCGCTGTGTGAACAGCACATCCATGCACAGGAGTCGGGGGAGAGGTGTAGAGCTGCTAGTCCAGTGCAGTCAGCTGATCCCAGCCGCCGAGAACATCCGGGATGGATGGTATTCAGTCAGTGGCTATGGAAGCAGCATAAAAGGTGAACAGCAATTACCCCCTATGGAGGGGGAACCCCACGGGGTTGCAGGGCAGGGAAGGGGGAGCAGAAACCAACGCGTTTCATCCGCTACTACGCAGATTTCATCAGGGTGATGGGCACACTGGTGTAGGTGTTATCTTTATAGATTTTACCTACTAACTCATCAATTACACCAGTTAACCACTCTCCGCCCAGAATCGTTGTCAGCAGAGCAGTTAACCCTGTGTGTAAAGCATGAATAAGGCATCTTGCCCACAGTCATGCATACACACTATATGTACAAATATCCAGGCATATAAATACCAATGTTTCACCAGGGGTACAGTCTACAGTTAGCTGATTATATTGGTGGGTATTTGCTCAACCCTATACTCGCAAGAATCTAAATAATTTAAATAATTGTTACTCCCTACATATATGGGGCACAGACAGAGATTATAGAAATTTCAATTGTATTTCTTGGTAATGGACACACATGTGCACCTAATCCCTAGGTGTAAGTATGTATATGTATGGGCACTCCCACTAATACACACACACACACATGGCCAGTGGGATTGGTATCTTATAGAGTTGCCCGTACAAAGGATAGATTATAAATCAGGCATCACAGGTTAATGATCGGGGAATAGGAGTAAACGGGGGGGGGGGATGAAGAAGGAATGTATCAAGTGGCCCTTTAGTATCATCTCATGGTGGAAAAGAGGCATGGCTTTCTACATGTGAGTGACATCTGACGTGGAAATATGAATAGTCCTTGTCATTAGGCACCAGTTCTCACCAGTGCTCATAATTCAAGGATCTATGGAAGGTGAGTCTAAAGGGAGGTATGGATGGTTCTTACCACTGAATGATGTTTATCAAAGTTCTAACAGTTCATGGTTCCAGGAACACCTGTAGATTTAATTCAGTGTTTAACCCTCCAGGGGCCAAACATCTCAATTTATAGATCCATCTCTTTTCTTGTTGTAACAAGACTCTATCAAAGTCACCTCTCTGATTAGATAACTGTAGGGCATAGAAGTCCTTTACCTTAAGACCTAGGGGCTATTATGGAACAAAAAAAAAAAAGACCTAGGGGCTGTCCTTGGTGGTAAGTTCTAAAGTGTTGTCCCAATGGGGATTCATCCATAGGGTCCTTTAGTGATGATAAATGTTCACCAATTCGGGTCTTTAGGGCCCGTTTAGTTTTTCCCACATACATTTTATTACATGGGCAAGTGACAATATACAGGACTCTCTCGGTTGAGCAGTTAATGAACTGGTTAATTCTGTAAATGTTTCGGCCTTGGCTATCACTGAATTTATCGTTTTTTTCCACATATCGGCAGATGTGACATCTGCCGCAGGGAAACATCCCTCTCAGAGGTGGTAATTCAGTGAGCCAACTCTTATTCACTGGCCTGGTAAATTCGGACTTGACAAGTTCATCAGATAAGTTCCTGGCTCTTTTAGCAGTTAGCAAAGGTTTAGGGCCTACGATGGCTCTAGTTCGCGGGCACCTCGTAAGGATATGCCAGTGTTTATTAAACACTGCCCTCACCCTTTCCCATTGGCTCCCAAAGGGAGTGATGATCCGTACTGGGCCTGAGTTGTCTATAGGTTTTTCAGTGTTGTTCTGATTTTGCAATAGGTCACTTCTTTTTGTCTGGGATGCTCTTTTCCTTGATCTCTTAAGTGGGGATATTTCCAGCTTCTGAATCTCTTGTAGAGTCCCATAGCTTCCTTTCTGTAGTCCTGTTCTAATGAGCAGTTCCGCCTTATCCTAAGGAACTGTCCAGTTGGAATGCCTCGGATGAGCGGTTTGGGGTGATTGCTGATGGCTTCCAGGAG
>BLSH010005555.1:624458-636245 GCA_018402905.1 Glandirana rugosa | reverse complement strand
TGCGTTCTTATACGTTGGGACTACTGATCTGTGACTCGGGTGGAGGAAAGTGGGACCAAACTGGGGAACATACCTGAGAGACCTCTGTTTGACCACCTCTGGGTGCCTTGATTATAGGGAGGGGAGGGTAAGCAGGGTTGGAGGAGTTGGGAAGGAAGAGTGGGGGTAAGGGATGGAACACGTTAGTGAGAGATGATCTCAACTAGTTTGGAGACCTTCAAGCCCAAGACGTCCAAGCCGGCTTGAAATCCTGTTTCAGGCCCAAGCCCAGGCCTGAACTGGGCTTGAAACTGGGCCTGGGGCTTGGGCTAACTTTAGTTACCTTGTCCGACCCTTACCCCCATTTTCCTTCCTTTTGCAGACCTCTAGGACTTTCCAGGACTTTGTTACAGCCATTTTTTTGCCTAAAAGTTCGGGTCCCCATTGATTTCAATCGGGTTCGGGGTCCGGGTCAAAGTTCGGGTCAAGTCCGGACCCGAACCCGGACTTTGTCCTAAAGTTCGGCCGAACCTGCAGAACCCGAACTTCCAGAGGTTTGATCAACTCTAGTAGAGAGTGATTGCACAAGGTAGGGAATGGGGGTGAGAAGGAAGGGTTGAGGAGGTTGGGACGAATGGGAGGGGAGGGATATTAGTTCCGTGGGTCTCCACCAGTTTGTCTCCAGAGAGTCCATACAAGGGGTCAAACCAGGGTGAAAGGAGGTGGGCTCAGTGTCTAGTCATCAGGGTTGCATATTCTTGCGTGGTTTTAAAATGTACCCAACAAGCCCATGTACTAGAAAATTTGGTGGGGGATTCTCTAGCTATCTGTATTAGTTCTTCCATCTCTGCAATCTGGTTGACTCGAGTGAGCCACTCTGAGATTGTCGGGGGGGTTGAAGATCTCCAACGGGTTGGGATGCACATTTTGGCAGCATTGAGTAGGTGTATTGGCAGGGACTTTTGATATGCGTGTTCTGATAAAGTTGAATGGTGAAGAAGAGATTGCGCTGGTGTAGCTTCCAGAGGGTATGGGGAGATCCTGGTCATAAGATCGTGTACTTGGGTCCAGAATTGTTGTAGTGCTGGGCAGGTCCACCAGATGTGTAATAGAGTACCGGGCTCACTGGAGCATCTCCAGCATTGCTCGGGTATAGCGGGATTGTACCTATGTAGAAGCTGTGGAGTTCTGTACCAGCGTGTAAGCAATTTGTAGCTATTCGCTTGTATGGATACATTAAGTGAGCATTTATGGGCCAATGTGAACATTTTTTTCCCATTGATCGTCTGAGATTGTCGTTTGTAAGTCCCTTTCCCATCTTCCCATCTCGCGCATGAAGTTCCGGCGCTAGCAAGCACTGAGGTAAAGAGCATCTTATGGATAGTAGAGATCAGGTGGCATTGCGCCGTCGATTGGGAGCAGAGAGTTTCAAACAGGGTAAAGGGTCTAGAGACAGCTGATTCCCTATTGGCTTCTCTTAGAAAGTGGCGAATTTGGAAGTATACCCATGGGGAAAATAGGGTGTTTAGGGCACATGTCCGAATTGCCTCTCGATTTAGTAGGGTTCCGTCTTTGTAAAAGTGGGAAGCAGTCATATCGCAATGGGGCCAAACTCCGTGTAGAAATCGATTGGACATTCCAGGGGGAAAGGTTGGATTGTATTTAATTGGAGTGAGGGGTCCCGGGTTGGTCGAGAGGCCAGTTCTCTTCTTGGCATTTATTTAATTCCCAAAACAAAGACTTCACTTGCTTTTAAAGTACACACAATACATATTTCAGAATTGTCTTTTTTTTATTTCACAGGTATATATCCCTAACCTTATTGATGCAACTATTCTCCAACAAACCTACTCAGACTATCTCTTTTTTTCTCTCACTGTTTCTATGGGCATAGCAGTGCCAACTCACTTGGTGTCTTAACCCGTCTCTCCTGACTGATCAGTATAACAACAATTCCACTGAAACTTCTTTATCATTCTATTTTGCTGAAAATAGATCAGCAGATGTTCATCCTTTTACGCTATGGGAAGCACATAAAAGCATCCTGGGAGGTGAATTAATTTCTCTCAGAAATAAAATGAAGAAAACTCATGCTAAACAAGTAAATTACTTGGCCAAATGAATGTCCCTCGTAGAACAGTTATACAAAATATCTTTAGCTGAGATGTACAACATAGAGCTAGCTCAAGCCTGTACAGACCTACTTAACTTGCTAGAATGCAAAGCTAGGCAAGATAATTTCTTTTTCTCTAAAATATATTACAAACATGATTTCAATTTCTAGCCAGGGCTTTACACAAGCAACAAACAGCACATCTCTTCACCAGACATAGCCAAGCCAATTTGTCTATTTTATTCTAAGCTTTATGCTTTACTGCCCCAACAAAAAACAGCTTCCCAAATGTTGGTGGACTATCGTATTTTTTACGTGCCTCAAGAATACATGAACAATGCTTTTTTCCTTTTTCTTTTTTTTATTTTACAAATTTAGTTAATATGAAAAACCTTTTAAAACCAAAAACACCACCTCCTATCTTAAAGTGGTTGTGAAGCCACTGTATAATAAACATACTGTCCCCTCTATTAGCTTACATTATGTGTCCTAGTGTCTGTGCTTATATCAGAGCATCTCTCGGCACTCACAGCTCTCTCCTCTGCCAGACTGACAGCTACAGTGGGAGGTTCCAGGAACTCCCGCTGACATCACCCGGGAGGAGGGGAGTAGAGGAGGAGAGAGCCAAGAAGTCACAGATGCTTTGTTATAAGGTATAATTCTGCATTTTTTTTTTCAGCGCAGACACATAATGTAAACTAGCAGAGGGGGTGGTATGTTTATTATACAGATATTGTAGCAGCAGAAAGGGAAGGGGAAGGAGCAGAGTGGCACGGACTAGTTTACAGTCAGGGAGGGGAGGGGGGAGGGGAGGAAAGAGGAGAGCTGAAGATAGCTGCGGATGACTGAGGCACGTAAACTGACCATGGTGACAGGGCTCAGCAGTCATCATAAACCATGGTCAGTTTACAGGGGGGGGGGGGGCAGAACCAGGCAGGATCAGCCAGGTTGTCTAGGTTAAACAAGTGGTTGAATTGCACAGCACAATCACTTTAACCACTTGCCGACCGCCAACCGGAGTCTGGCGGTGACAGAGTGGCTCATTATCGCAAACCGCCGTCATACGATGGCGGCTGTGATAACTAGTGCTGTGAGCGCACGCACGCTCACTGTGTACGGGGGGGGGGCGGGGAGTGGGTAGGGCGGACTCGATCGCTGCCGGCTACCCATGATGGCCCCCCCGCAGTGAAAGAACGGAGGTCCATGTATGTAAACACGGATCTCCGTTCTGTTAGAGGGGGGAGGGCGATGATCACAGGCTTCCTCTATATGGAAGCCGTGATCATCCCCTTTCCCCAGCCAGGGCAGCCCACACACAGTTAGAACACGCCCAGAGAACACAGTTAACCCTTAGAGCGCCCCCTGCAGGTTAACCCCTTCACTGCCAATGGCATTTACACAGTAATCAGTGCATTTTTATAGCATTGAATGTATATAAAGGGGAGTCCCGCGCTATAGTGGAATAGAGTAAGCAATTGGGGGGAAGCTGCCCTCCTACTCTCCCAAAAGGAAAAATAAGAATGTGAATAGTATGTCAGGAAGATGGCGCTAACCCTCTGGGTGCTAGTCTTATTTCAGGCTGCACCTAAATATATGACCCTTATATCTAAACACCATAAATGCTGTGCAAAACGTAAAAAATGCGTATTACTATGTTGATTATAATCAATATAAAATATCATACAGGTACATCAAAAAAAATGTGCAAATGTGTAAAAAATATTATGAATAACACCATCTTAGATAAATATTATAAGAAACTTGGTGTATAGTGTCCTTAATCAGCAGAAAATGATAATTATATAATAGTCTCTTTGAAATTCCAAATGCAGTAGAAAGTGTTCAGTGACTTTGGTGACAAATCCTCAAAGCATGTAAAGTGATCCAGTGCTTCAATCCAGTGCTCCCCTCTTGCACCCCCACTCACCAGAGCTAGGTACCCCTGCAGGGGTAGCTCGCCTATGCTGAATCTTTACCCCGGTCAGCTCGGGTGGTGATCCTCTGTGTCAGGCTCCTTGTATTGATTTCCTTTCCCAGCAACTCTCCTCCAGGTTGATGCGACGTTTCACAGTAGTGGGAAAAATTCTGAATCTCAAAACCAGGTGACACGTCTTTCACTTATATCTTCTGCCAATCAAACAATATTACCTCTTCTAAGGTTCGGTGCCTACATGGTTGCTATCTTTATATAGAGAATGTCTTCACAAACTCTGTTTTTTTTTTTTTTTCACCAAAATACTTTGTTATTCTTCTTTGTCTGTGAGTCCAGACTGAACGCGTATGAGATGCTTCTTACACCCCGACTCTGCAGAAGCACATTCACACAAGGTTTTAGATCTTCAGCTTTCCCAGAATCTCATCAGAAGGCATCACCAGGACCTAACTGGAGGCAGCCATGACCCATGTTAGGTCCTGTGCTTCTGCAGAGTCGGGGTGTAAGAAGCATCTCATACGCGTTCAGTCTGGACTCACAGACAAAGAAGAATAACAAAGTATTTTGGTGAAAAAAAAAAAAAAACAGAGTTTGTGAAGACATTCTCTATATAAAGATAGCAACCATGTAGGCACCGAACCTTAGAAGAGGTAATATTGTTTCAAACTAAGGAACGCATAAGGGAGAAGAGCCCTCATATAATATAAGAAAGTAACATAGATATCTTGGGCATTTTCGCCTCTATGCGAGTAAGTGTAAGACCCTAGGCCAGTTGGAATTCCTCCCCCAATCCCCAGAGTGCAAGCCGGAGAACCCCCCCCAGCACCCCCAGTGGGATCACACTGTGCCGGAGGAGGACCCCAGATGCCTCCAGGAATCCGGGGAAGCACCCCAAAATCTCGCCCTCCTCTCCGGGGAACCTATCTCCCCTCTGCATAGTCTGGAATGCTAAAAAGATCAGAGAACCTCATAATGACATACACACTGGGCGCCCACAGAGTACACCCGTCCCAAGAAGTCTCCTGGGAGTCCTGTCTTGTAACGACCAACTATGTAATAACAATGTAACCAGTGAGATAGATAGAGGAAAGAAGGGAAAGGAGGAGTAAAGAGAGGCTAGAGGAAAGAAAAAGGAAAAGGGGAGGGGGGGAGCCAACACGTTCTCCCTGTGGAGAACTCATCCACACAATAGCTTATGGCTGCTTGGAGAGAATCATTCCTGGGTATAGTGAGATACCCATAAAAGAAGCACAAGGCTCCCATATGGCTTCAAATTTTTTGGACGAGTTAGAAAGAGCATTAGCCAGTTTCTCTTGTGACATAATCCAAGAGACATTCCTAATCACTGCTTTCAATGATGTGTGGGCTTTTTTCCAAGACCTAGTTATTGAGATTTTAGTGCCCAAAAAAATGAAGTGGATCAGTTTTTGAGAAGACTTTGAAATGTTCGGAATAGGTGAATTTAGAAGAGCTACCGTTGGGTTGCTAGGGATTTTTAGGTTTGTTACTTTATAAATCAGCAAAAAGATTTTTTTCCATAATGTTCTAATTCTGGGGCATTCCCACCAAATGTGAACCATGGTACCTTGAAGCTGGCATCCTCTGAAGCAAAGAGGGTCTGCCGTAGGAAATATTTTTGTTAACTTAGAGGGAGTCATGTACCATTGGCAGATTACTTTGATATTCGCTTCCATCAATGAGGTATTGAGAATTCCTATAAAGGCCAGCGACGTAGCATTGTGCCAAGTATCTAAGTTCCACTGAAACTGAAGGTCTTCATCCCAGGCTAGCATATAAGAGGATTTAGTATTTTGGCTTGTAAGTGACGCATAGATAATCAATATGCCCCCTCTCTGCTCCATGGCTGAGCCACACCAGGCTTCATAGTGCATTATACGGGGAGGAGAGGGTTTGTCCTTCCAAATGCTATAGAGAAAGTGACTAATTTGTCTGAATCTAAACCTTTCAGAGTTCGGAAGGTTGAGTTTGCTAACACAGTAGGCTAAAGTGATTGGGCCTGAAGATGTAAAGAAGTGTCCTATCCGATATAGGCCTTTGTCTAGCCACCATTGAAAGGCTTTAATATCTTGACCAGGTGAGAACTCCAGATTATGTAACATATGCGCTAGGGGTTGAGTGGAGGAGACTAGGGTGGGGTTTTCTCTTAGTTTGTCCCAAAGGGAAAATGAGGTGGAGAGCGTTGGCGAAAGAATAGCTGGGCGATCTCTTGGGTTACATCACAAAAGATAATCGAGTGTAAACGACAGTGCTGCTTGACGTTCTATCTGTACCCACTCGGGCTTCTCCGCTTTAGTGTAAACTGTGTAGATTTGGGAGAGTCTAGCCGCAAAATAATAATTGAGGAGATGAGGGACCCCCCAAACCGCCACTCTTCCTAGAAAGGAACAGTGTTTGTTGTTTAACCACTTCCGTACCGGCGGACGTCATATGACGTCCTTGGGTTTGAGTGGTGATATCTGAATGGTGCCTGCAGATGCAGGCACCATTCAGATACCGTTTTTTTCAGCAGGCGATTCCCTGCAAGATAAAAGTGGTCTTAGCGGCGGATTTGCCGCAAGATCACTTTTATCAGCGGCGGGAGAGGTGCTCCCGCCGCTTTCAGGTCATCTCCGCCGCTTACCGGACCCGCCGGCAGCGCAGGAGATGATCCGATCCTCTCCCCCCAGTGTCTGTGAGCCGCCTGAGTGGCTGAAGCCGCCCACTCGGCTCCATAACACGGCCGGCGGAAATGATGTCAGAAATGACGTCTGCCCAACGGTCTTAAAGGGCCCGTTTTTTTTTTTTTTCTTCTGTCACTTTTTTCAGATTTTTTTTTTTTTGCATTTGAGTGTAAATATGAGATCTGAGGACTTTTTGACCCCGGATCTCATATTTAAGAGGACCTGTCATGCTTTTTTCTAAAGCAAAATAAATAATTAAAAAAAAAAAATTTAAAGCGCTCCGTCCCGCCGAGCTCGCACGCAGAAGCGAACGCATACTCAAGTCCCACCCACATATGAAAACTGTGTTCAAACCACACATGTGAGGTATCGCCACGATCGTTAGAGCGAGAGCAACAATTATAGCTCTAGACCTCCTCTGTAATGCAAAACTGCTAACCTGTAGAATTTTTTAAATGTCGCCAATGGAGATTTTTAATTTGCAAAGTTTATCGCCGTTCCGCAAGCGGACGCAATTTTGAAGCATGACATGTTGGGTATCATTTTACTCGACGTAACATTATCTTTCACAATATGGAAAAAAATTTACCTAACTTTACTGTTTTCTTATTTTTTAACTAAAAAAACTGAATTTATTAAAAAAAAAGCATGCTTGTAAGACCGCTGAGCAAATACGGTGTGACATAAATTTTTTCAATGACCGCCATTTTATTCTCTAGGGTGTTAGGAAAAAAATATATATAATGTTTGGGGGTTCTAAGTAATTTTATAGCAAAAAAAACTGTTTTTAACTGGTAAGCACAGAACTCAAGAAACAGCCTTGGTGGGTAAGTGGTTAATTCTGTATCCCGCTCCCCCCCATATAAATTTGATTATTTTACTTTGTAGAGATATCAGATGATCTCTCCTGATCTGTATGGGAAGGGCTCTAAACAGATATAATAATCTAGGAAGTAGGATCATTTTGACAGCATTGATTCGTCCAAACCATGTTAGGTTCTGCTTTGTCCATTCCTTAAGATCTTGTTCCAATTTACGGAACATAGGGGGAAAATTAAGGGCATAGAGATTTTCAAACCTGGGGGACAAAAAGACACCCAAGTATTTAATGTGAGAGTCGTTGAAAATTTAAATGCGTCCTTTAGTGACCCAAGAGACTCCTGTGGGAGAGAAACATTCAAGGCTTCTGACTTTTCATAATTCACTTGAAGACCTGACAGGCGGGAGAAAGTCTCTAGGGTCTGGCAGAGATTGGGAAGGGACGTAATTGGGGAGGTGATGAACAACAACATGTCATCTGCAAACAGCCCACATTTGTGGGTTTCAGAACCACAAGGGACACCTTTAATGTTAGGATTTTCACTGATTGCAATTGCAAGAGTTTCAATGGCTATTGCAAAAATTAGAGGAGACAGCGGACAGCCCTGTCTAGTGCCCCTCTCTATTTTAATTAAGGGCGAGTAATGGCCTTGAATGCAAATTAGGGCTCTTGGGTGAGCATATAGGGAGTGGATAATGCCGAGGAAGCGATCCCCAAACCCTCAATGTTCTAGAAGCTGAAAAATATATGGCCAGATGACCGAGTCGAATGCCTTGCATATGTCTAAGGAGAGAAGCATCTTCTGCTGAGAGGGCCCCCCCGTCCAGTTAGATTGTAGTATGGAAATTATATCTATAGCTCTCCTAGTCTGATCGGGGCCCTGCCTGCCTGGGATGAACCCCATCTGGTCCTTATGGACATAATTGTTTATGAATAATGCTAGCCGGTTCGCTAAAACCTTTGTTAGAATTTTGAGGTCATTATTGATGAGACAGATGGGTCTGTAGTTTGCCACTTCTTCCGGGTTTTTATCAGGTTTAGGGATTACAGAAATAAATGCTGTATTTAGGTCTGAGTTTATTAGAGTCCCTGTAATTTTGGAATTAAAAAACTTTGTCATATGTGGAGCCAATGTAGTAACGGACGTTTTATAATAAGGGGCAGAGAGGCCATCTGGACCCGGAGCTGATCTATTTCTCAATTGTTTAATAACATCTGCGATCTCCCTATCTGTTATAGCACTATCTTGAACTGCCCTATGTTCATTGGAGAGTTTAGGGATTGGGAGGGAGTCCAGGAACTGGGAGATATCACCTTTATGGGTGGGAGGAGGAGAGCTATAAAGTTTAGCATAAAAATCCTCGAAGGCTTGGAGGATATTGTTAGGGTTGCTAGTGATGCCCTGGTTTCGGAACCAAATTTTAGGAAGAGCATGAGTACGAATGCGGGGGGTTAAGCGGGCGGCCAGCATTGACCCCATCTTATCTTTTTGGGAATAAAATTTGGCGCCCGTCCATCGAATTTGCTTTTCAGCTTTGGTCGTAAGCGCAAGGTTCAATTGGGTTCTAATAGAATCCAATTGATCAATGGAAACAGAGGATGGGTTGTTCTTATGTTGGGCCCTAAGGGAGTTATAAGCCTTTTCAAGTTGCAAGATTTCTGCTGAGTGCTCTTTTTTGTGTTTGGAAGCAATCTGAATCAATGTACCCCTTATTGACACCTTATGAGCAGCCCAAAGTGTTTCCGCCGAGATGTCTACCATATCATTTAACAGAAAGAAGTCTTTCAAGGCATTGTCAATGGTTGTAACCGTCACTGGATCATTGAGGAGAGACTCATTCAATCTCCAGAAGGAGGAGCTACAGCCTGGGGCGTCACATATGAGTGACAAAGTGACCAGAGAGTGATCCAAGACAGGGGTGTCAACAATTTGAGAGTTGACCACAAGTGGGAGTTTATGGGTTGGAATTAGAATGTGATCTATCCGTGAGTAGGAGAGATGCGGGGCTGAGAAGTGGGTGAAATCCCTTTTTGTAGGGTGTACATCCCGGCAAACATCTGCCAGACCCGGAGTGTGAAAAATTTGAGCGATCTAAAGACTAACTTTTGTGGGGCGAATTAGGCGTGATTTCAAGGGGTTTGATTTGTCTAGACCCTGATCAAGTGCAGCATTTGAGTCACCACCAAATATAGGGGTCCCCTCTAAAAAGGGTTCCAGAGACCAGAACATGGCTTGAAAGAAGTCTGCTTGACCTTTATTAGGGGCGTAGTAAGAGATGAAAGAGTAGAGATGGCCATCCATTCAACCCTTAACCAGGATAAATCTGCCTTTAGGGCCTTTGAATTCACCCTTCAATGAGAAGTTTCACCGTTTGGAAATAAAATAGCTACTCCCTTAGTCTTATTTTCAGTACCCGCCAGGTGAAAAATTGGGAAGTGTTGGTGTAGAAATTTTGGGGTGAAAGTATGGGGAAAATGTGTTTCCTGTAAAAGAACTACATCTAAGTGTTGGGATTTATAAAGATTAAAAACTTTTCAGCGTTTGACAGGGGAGTTGAGATCTTGAGCATTGTGTGTGGCAATTTTCAGGGTGGGGCGATTAGTGTTAGCCATGGAGCATTGAGGAATAAGAGCTGAGAATCTGAGCGTCACTTGCCTTATGGAGATGTATGGTAGATAATCCATAGCGAGAGTCAGTCCCCCATTGCAAAGAAGAAACACCGATCATACCGAAAAGCCACTGGCAAAGAAGTAAAAAGAGACAACGTTTTAGCTCCCCCCTGAACGTAGACAAGAAAAGGGATAGAAGAGAGACAAAGAATATGAATAAAAGAGAAAGAGAACAAACAAAACAATGAAAGAAGATGTATGGAGAAGCATCTTCTAATCCTGTATGAACCACAGGGAGATAGAAACCTCCCCGGGATCACACACAGTAAATGTCTGAAGCTAAGTTCAGACGTCCTCCACCCCAGAGACCGAGGTGTCTGAGGAGGAGGCACAAGTGTAGCACCCAGCAGTCCGAAGTCTTCTCCCTATCGTGACTATAAAAGTGAAGGACTTAAGACCAGCGCCTGCTCCACCTAAAGATATAAGGGAACTGCAGCCTATTGTTGATAGAAATGAAAAACTCGTGATCAGAGAATGGGGTCTCCCCCGCAGGCACCCCCTAAGAGGAGCCAGATACGGGAGACCCAAATCTAGAGACCGAACACCTCTGGTGACATTCTTCCCCTGGAGGGGTTAACCGAGTTTTATTGATTTTGAAAAAAAAGTTACATATCAGGTGCACAGAAGACAAAACACGCTACAAAACAAGGATTTTCCGTGACAATAACCCCTTCGTTACAGCTTATTTAAATGATTTCTTGAACAAAATGGATAACACAGAAGAACGGGTACCAAAAGGGCATATAATGCGTAATGTCAAGACATCACAATTAGTTTGAAAGAAATAAAAAAAAAAAAACCTTAAACGCAACGTGATTGTCGTCTAAGCATGATAGGATAAGAAAATTTAGATAACGATTCCTGATATTGACAAAACCAGAAATGCAGTAACAACCTTATGCATGTGTTACGCGCAGCACCGAAAATAACAGAATACTGTAACCGACCAAGTTCTAAGAGAAGAAGTCTTAACAAAATAGGGACTTAAGCCAGTATGAAGGTCCTCGGCATGGACAAACCATGGGAGGTTATCAAGAACTGCACAGAACCAATAAAGAATGAGGAGGATTAGTCTTAATCGCAGTGGGGGGCCTGCCGCCCCGACTCGCCGGAGACCAATTGCGACTCCATAGTTATATTAGCGTTTCCTATTGTTGAGATATACTAGATACCTAAACACCCCAAATGGGCACATATCTGTGTCTAGAGGGGAAACTCAAGAAAGTTAGTCATTGGTGGGATAGAATCCTTAGTGTTTAATAGAACTAACCTTCCGGGAAAAAAAAAAAAATTATATTTTTTTTTGGATTTGTATTTTAGCAAAAAGTAATAAATTTGTTTTTTTTTTGCAAAATTGATGCTCTTCTTTTGTTTATAGCGGCGATCATAAATGATGCAGAGGTGATCAAATACCACCAAAAGAAAGCTCTATTTGTGGGAAAAAAAGGACGCAAATTTTGTTTGGGTACAACATCGCACGACCGCGCAATTGTCAGTTAAAGCGACGCAGTGCCGAATTGCAAAAAGTGCTCTTGTCATAAAGTGTGAAATCCATCCGGGGCTGAAGTGGTTAAGGGAAGGGGATCTATTT
>BLSH010005555.1:605693-618714 GCA_018402905.1 Glandirana rugosa | reverse complement strand
TCTTAGAACAGTGATATGGCTTCTCCCCGCTAATTTATACTTTTCTCACACAGTTTTAAGATAGTCCACATCCACCTCCATTTTTGATTTTTTTATGTTTTTATTTTTTTAGAAATATTTAAAGTTATTTCCCTATCCCCATTTCTTTGTAGGGCACTTGTCCGACCCTTACCCCCGTTTTCCTTCCGTTTGCAGACCTCTAGGACTTTCCAGGACTTTTTTACAGCACTTTTCAGAACTTTTAGTAAAATTACCAGAACCCAGGACCCGAACCTGGACTTTTCAAAAAAAGTCCGGGTTCGGGTCCGGGGTTCTGGTAATTTTTTTTTAAATATTTAAAGTTATTTCCCTATCCCCATTTCTTTGTAGGGCACTTGTCCGACCCTTGCCCCCATTTTCCTTCCATTTGCAGACCTCTAGGACTTTCCAGGACTTTTTTACAGCACCTTTCAGAACTTTTAGTAAAATTACCAGAACCCTGGACCCGAACCCAGACTTTTTTTGAAAAGTCCGGGTTCGGGTCTGGGTCCCGGACACCCAAAAGTTTGGTACGGACCTGAACTTTACAGTTCCGGTTCGCTCAACACTAGAAACAATAAAAATGAAAAATGAATTTAACCAATTCAATACCAGGCACTTAAAACCCTTCCGCCCAGACCAATTTGCAAGTTTCAGTGATGTTGCGCTTTGAATGAGAATTGCGCGGTCGTGCAACGTTGTACCCAAACAAACTTTTTACCATTTTGTTCCCACTAATAGAGTTTTCTTTTGGTGGCATTTGATCACCTCTGCGTCATTTCTGATCACCGCTATAAACAAAAAAAGACAGAAAATTTTGAAAAAAAAACATTTTTATTTGTTTCTGTCACAAAACTTTGCACTTTTGTGGCTACACTGATGGGCACTGATGAGGCTAGACTGACAGGCACTGATGAGGCACTACAGATTGGCACTGATGAGGTGGCACTGATAAGGATGCACTGATGATGGTGCACATATATGCAGTACTGATGGGCACTGATAAGCAACACTGATGGGCACTGATAGGTGGCACTGATATGTGGCACTGATGGGCACTCATAGGTGGCACTGATAGGTGGCACTTGGCACTGATATGTGTCACTGTTGGGCACTGATAGGTGGCACCAATAGGTGGCACAGGTGGGCACTGATAGGTGGCACGGGTGGGCACTGATATGCGGCACAGGTGGGCACTGGTGGGCACTGGTACATGGCACTTGTTAGCACTGGTGCATATAGCATTGTTAGGGATGGCACTGGCAGGCATCATATGTGGGCACAATGCCATCCCTACAGTGCACTGTATTGCCCCTTACCTGGTGGTCTAGTGGGGGCTCCCTGGTGGTCCCTGGGCGGTCTCCAGATCCTCTCCCTGGTGGTCCTGGGCAGCCTCCATATGTTGTCCCTGGGGGGGCTCCCTAGTGGTCCAGTGGGGTGATCCTGAGGCGGGCTGCACTGATAAACGTTCAGCGCAGCCCCCACCATCGGGCGAGCAGCCGATCGGCTCTCCACTGCTCAGGTCTGCAGACCTGAGCAGAGGAAAAGCCAATAAATGGCTCTTCCTATTTACACTGTGATCAGCCATGATTGGTCATGGCTGATCACATGGTAAAAGGCTTCCGATGGAAGCCTTTTACCTCGGTCGGTAATGCGGTGGGTCAGACTGACCCACGGCACCACCGATCGCCACGATACACGCCCCCGGGGGGCGCGCGATCGCGGGTTATCCCGAAGACGTCATATGACATCCAGTCAGGATAACAAACCCTATGCGTCACTTTACAGGTAGACTAAAGGGACCCCCAGGCACTATATTCAACCACTTCCCGCCCAGCCTATTGACAAATGATGGCCGGGCGGGAAGTGGTTGAATATAGTGCCTGGGGGTCCCTTTAGTCTACCTGTAAAGTGACGCATATGAACTGTATATAGAACCTTTGGGTCTGGTATGGATTTTAAGGGAAACCCCGAGCCAATTTTTTTTTAAAATGGCGTGGGTTCCCCCCAAAATCCATACCAGACCCTTATCTGAGCATCTGGGAGCCTGGCAGACCAGAAAAAGAGGGGGTGTGCGAATTCCCCCTCCTGAACGATACCAGGCCATATGCCCTCAACATGGAGGGGGTGCTTTGGGGTGGGGGGCTCTGTCTTAAAAACTTGATCCAGTTGGGAGATGCTTGTGGGCTACTGTCCAATATAGGGATATTATTTGCATTTTTTGTTGCCTTAGAGCTCCCACTCTTATGTAAATATTTTGGGAAGTCAAATTCGGACCCTAGATTGTCTGGTTATATCTATGAAAATCTTTAGATGCATAGCTACTTGTATATGCACACAGTGGAACATCTCCCGTGGGGATATGCTATTATTTTGACTAATTCAGTAATACCATGGTTTTATATCTTAGAGCACACACTGCATTTCTTTGGCTTTATAATTTGACAATAGATTAAAAGCATTTATGAGATCATTATCCTGGACTCCTTGATATCCTCTCCTCCTCCATGCATTGACACAGTCCTGGGTATAAGCAATTGTTGTCATCATATTTGAGTAATTATGGAGTTGTACTTATGGAGTTGTACTTAGTGTATCTAGAATGAAAACTGATTATAAGGTTGCTGATTAAGATTTTTATAAATTACCTGCATAAAATATGTTGTTTCTAAATAAGGGTTTCTCTTTATTAATAATACCTCTGTGCCTCATGATGAATACCCTCCACCACTCTTTATATTCAGCACAGTATCATTTGATCTGTAACTCTGTATCTACAATACAATGACAGTAGAGTTGAGCGAACCCGGACTGTAAAGTTCGGGTCCGTACCAAATTTGTCTTTACTACCTCTTGGACCCCTTCATTTTAAAAACAATTTTGGGTCACTAATAGAGTTTAGTGAACCCAAACTGTAATAGGGTCCGTACCGAACTTTTGGGTGTCCGGGACCCGGACCCGAACCCGGACTTTTCAAAAAAAGTCTGGGTTCGGGTTCGCGGTTCTGGTATTTTATTTCATGTGTTGAAAAGCTGCCAAGGGCAGCCAATCAACAAGTGTTTCACTGGTTTTCCCTAGAAGCCATCACAGCCATGCCTACTAATGGCATGGCTGTGATTGGCCAGTGCACCATGTGACCCAGCCTCTATATGGGGCTGGAGTCACCGTGCTGCATGTCATATCCTCTCAGGATAGTTTAGGGAGAGGATGCTGCTGGCTCTGTGAGGGACAGATTGCAGATATTATAGAACATCTCATCCTGTGCATTACTGAACGATCTGATTGTGGACTAGGGAGAGATACTAGTACTGCTGCTTTGAGGGACAGATTGCAGACCTCATCCTGCTGCACAGAACGATCTGACTGGACTAGGTAGAGTCTGTTGCTTTAAGGGAAAGATTATTGTTCTAAAATCATCTCCAAGTTGTACAGGGAAAGGTTCCAGCTGTTGCTTTAAGGGAAAGATTATTGTTCTAAAATCATCTCCAAGTTCTATAGGCAAAGTGTATTGTAGCCGCATAGAAGCCATATTATTGTTATAAAATCATCTACAAGTTCTATAGGCAAAGTGTATTGTAGCCGCATAGAGCCATGTTATTGTTAGAAAATCATCTCCAAGTTCTATAGGCAAAGTGTATTGTAGCCGCATAGAGCCATATTATTGTTAGAAAATCATCTTCAAGTTCAATACAACTTGGAGATGATTTTCTAACAATAATATGGATTTATGCGGCTACAATACACTTTTCCTATAGAACTTGGAGATGATTTTCTAACAATAATATGGCTCTATACGGCTACAATACACTTTGCCTACAGAACTTGGAGATGATTTTCTAACAATAATATGGCTCTATGCGGCTACAATACACTTTGCCTATAGAACTTGGAGATGATTTTAGAACAATAATCTTTCCCTTAAAGCAACAGCTGGAACCTTTCCCTGTACAACTTGGAGATGATTTTAGAACAATAATCTTTCCCTTAAAGAAACAGATGGAAACTTTCCCTGTACAACTTGGAGATGATTTTAGAATCTAAAATCATCTCCAAGTTCTATAGGGAGAGGTTCCTGCTGTTGCTTAAAGGGACAGATTATTGTTTCTTGCACAAAATTAAAAAGTGCATCTACATAGCTGGTTTAAAAAAAAAAAAATCTAAAAACTACATTTGCGGCCAGCGGTGCATTTCTTGCACAAAATTAAGAAAAACTGTGTTGGCTACCTCCTCCACCGCCACTTTCACCGCCTCCTCAAGCTCCAACTCCACATCCACCACCATTTTTGATTTTTTTATGTGATTTTAGCTTAAAAATTATTTTAAGTTATTTCCCTATCCCCATTTCTTTGTAGGGCACTTGTCCAACTCTTACCCCCATTTCCTTCCTTTTGCAGACCTCTAGGACTTGCCAGGACTTTGTTACAGCCATTTTTGTGCCTAAAAGTTCGGGTCCCCATTGATTTCAATGGGTTTCGGGGTCCGGGTCAAAGTTCGGGACAAGTCCGGACCCGAACCCGCACTTTGTCTGTAAGTTTGGCCGAACCTGCCAAACCCAGACTTCCAGAGGTTCGATCAACTCTAATTGACAGTGGAAATTATGTTTTTTTATGTCAATAGTTTTTATTGAGTTTTTTAGTACACATAAGAGAAAATATGTGAAACAAGTTTGTCATGCACTTGAACATACAGTTGGGCGTAGCATAGAGGATCCCATGTTGTAGATGAGAAGTAGTCAGAAGAAACATAGAAATCTTATTATCCCAGATTACGCTGTAAGGGATCAAGCTGTGGCAGGGGAATGAAGCAGCATTGCCCAATTATGCATGAGTTTAATTTGTTTTATAAATGAACAAGGGAAAACAAAATGGTACACAGTGCACTTAGATGTAGTAACATAATGCAGTAAACAGTATACAGAAGCACATCGTAATTGTGGAGGGGTCTGATGCCCCTAGTGGTGTGCGTAATGACGTTGTTATGACTGATGTCTTATAACTAGTTCATGTTCAGGTATGCGATAGATCTTCCGAGTTAGGGTTTGGGTTTGAATTGGAATTTGAATTCTAAATATTATTGTAGGTATAACCGCCATCATAGCTCCAAGTGTATGTTGTCCAGATACTCCAGTCCCTGTCAAAGGACAATTCTGACAGTGAATTAACTGCTATGAGGCATTCAAAGGTGTAGTGTCTGTGGACTATTTTCTTTACTTCCGACACATTGATGGCCTTATCTCCTTTTCAGCTTTGGAGTATCAATGTGCAAACCGCCAGGAGAATGTGGGTGGTTACTGCTCTGTATTCTGGTGGGAATTTTTCTATTCCGATGTGTAATACTGCTAGCCCTGGGTCAGGTTTGGTCAAGCATCCTGTTACTGTGGATATTAAATTAAAAACCTGATTCCAGAAGCTTCTTATATTGGGACACTCCCAGAATACATGCAGCAGATGACCGTGTTGGCGCCAGCAATTGGGAGATGATCCTGGAAAGATTAGAGCCAATCTATGCAGCTTGTATTGCCAACTGTTGTAGATTTTCAACATAATTTCCCAGTGGTTGGTGCTGTGTGTAGCCTTTGAGATGCTTTTAAATGCTAACCACCATTGATCCTCTGAGAAGGACCTCTGCAGATCTCTCTCCCATTTTAAATGGGTGTTGGTTTTGCGAAAGGCCTGTTTCCTTTGGAGCGTGTTATAGAAAAGTATTATACCCTTGGTTTTGTGTGTAGAAGATCTGTAGTAGTCCCATGCTAGCTAAGGAATTTTAATGTTTGGAACAGGATGACTGCAGTGCTCAGAAACGTTTGTATTCTTGCAATTGTGAAGTATGAACCTTTTGGTATATTATATTCTTCAACCAATTGTTTAACTGTCTTGGGGGCACAGCTGGAGAGAAGGTCTTGTAAAGAGGATATACTGCTCTTTTGGATTTGCTGTACATAAATCATGGGCATTCTGTTTGCTAATGTCTGGAGATTGGGTTGTAAGTCAGGTATGGAGATGGTGTTGCTTCTATGACTTAGTAATATTCTCCATGCCTGGATGGATACTTGAATAGTAGGTGGGAGATCTTTCATGGGCCAGTGTTTCCATGTGTCTCCTATCAGAATAGATTTTAGGTCTTTGGTTGGGGCTAATTCTTTCTCCAGCTCTACCCACAAGGGAACATTTGTCTCCTGGAACCATTCTCTAAGTTGGTCTATCATAACTGCCCAAAAATAGTCACATATGTCTGTCAGACCCACGCCTCCCACAGATTTGTGGGTGATTAGATTTTGGCATAAGCATCTGGCCCTCTTCCCATTCCAAATGAACTTCCATAGGAGACTTGAAAAGGTTGTAGACACTGAGAGGGGGTAGAAGTGGGGAGGACTCGGAAGGTGTATAGGATCTGGGGTAGGATTGTCATCTTAAAGGCTGCAAGCCTACCCATCCATGATTACTCCTTCTTGGACATTGCTTTTAGTTGGTTATCAATTTTGGCTAGAAGCATTTTGTAGTTTGTGGTAACCAGATTTTTGGTTTTAGGTGTTAGCATTATTCCCAGGTATTGGATACCTTGGTCTGTCCATTTGTAGGGAAGATTATACTCAAGTTTTCTTTTGCTGTGATTGGGAACTCCCAGGTTTAAGATAAGGAATTATGTGAAGTTGACTTTGTAATATGAAATTTTGCTAAAGGCCTCTAGAACTCTATGGGCGTTGGGGAAAGAGGTGGTTGGATTCGTCAACAGTAGGATGACATAATCAGGTTAATTGTATGGGGGCGTGAAGCAATTGTGAATCCAGTGATCGATGGGTGAGTGCAAAGTTTTTCTGTGAGGGGTTCTATCATCAGGTTAAAAATGGAAGGGGAGAGAGGACAACCCTGTCGAGTCCCATTGGAAATGTTAAATGCTTTGGACAAAAGACAAGATGTGTACACCTGTTCTGTGGGGCAAGAGTACAATGCCAGTATTGCGTTCAAACAGGAGCCCCGGAAACCGAATTTGGTAAGCACATGGGTCATATACCTCCAGTGGACTCTGTCGAATGCCTTCTCTGCGTCTATCGACAGAAGTAGAGAAGGCATTACAGTTTTCTCAGCAAAGTGAATAATATTTACAAGCTTCCTAGTGACGTCTGAGGTCCTCTCACAAATCCCATCTGGTCGCTGCCAACAAGTGATGGTAGGAATTTGGTTATGCGTTTAGCCAGTAATTTTGCATATATTTTAATGTCGGAGTACAGTAGTGATATTGGCCTAAAGTTGGCCGGTGTTGTAGGGTCTTTACCTGGTTTGGGTAGTGTTACAATGTATGCCTTGAGCATTTTGGATGGGAATGCAGAAGTTGTTGCAGCTCTTGCGAAGACTTGCTGTAGGTAAGGGGAAAGGGTTTCCTTAAATATTTTGAAATATTCATTAGGAAGACCATCTGGGCCTGGGAATTTCCCATTCGGAAGTGTTTTGATTATATCTTTTCTTTCCCGGGATGTGAACAGGGCATTCAGTTCTGCTATTTGTGTTTCGGAGAATGAGGGGATGTTCAGTTTCTGTAGGAATTCCTGAATGTCCTTCTCTGAAGGTTGTGGGGTCTCCATGTCAGTACTTAAGTTATATAACGAGCCGTAGAAGTCGGCAAACAAGTCGGCTATGGCTTGGGGGTTGGAGATTTTATGCTGGGAAGTTGGGTGAGTGAGGTAGGCAATTCTTGTTTTAGTATGGACCGCTTTTAGTCTGTTAGCAAGATACTTGCCTGCTTTGTTGGTATTGGCGTAGTGTGCCAATTTTAGTCGTCTTAAGTGATAGTCGTATTGTTGTGTCAACAACTCTCTTAGATTTTCCCTGAGTTGGGATAGCTGTCGTGTTGTACTTTGATCGGGGGAAGCTTTGATGACCTCTTCCAGGGATTAAATATTCCGTAAGAGGGAGTTAAGTTTAGCATTGTATTGTTTTTTTAGTCCTTGCCCCTAGCTGAGTGAGTATACCCCTTATATACGCCTTATGGGCATTCCACAGGGAGTATGGGTTTCTTACTGACTGTTCATTCGTGGTGAAAAAGTTTTTAAGGTGTTGGGATATGGTCTGATTGTACTGGGGGTCCTGTAAAATTTTGTAATTGCGGCACCAGATGGGGGAGGAGAGGGGGCCATCCCCTACAATTATAGACAAAGTTATAGCGGCATGGTCGGACCAAGTAATATCATGTATTTTGGCCTTGGATACCTTTTGCAGCAGCCATTTATCTGTAAGGAACATGTCTATGCAGGAGTATGATTGGTGCCTATGAGAGAAAAAGGTATAATCTCTTTTGTTTGCATGGAGGCATCTACATGCATCAAAAAGTTCTTCAGAGTGCAGGAAGCGGTTCAAGGTTGCTGCTTGTTTTGGTGTGCGTGAGGTTGTGTCCAGTATCGGGTCCACTATGAGGTTTAGGTCTCCACAAACTATAAGATTTCCATATTTTGTGTCTTGTACTTTTTTCATAAATTTGCGCATGAAGGGTAGGTGGTGACTGTTGGGTGCGCATCCTGATACTACTGTATATTGATGTTCATCTATGTTTACAGTAAGGATAACATATCGACCTTCCTCATCTATGTGGGCTTCCTTAAGTCGGAAGGGCACAGACTTCCTGATCGCCAAGAGAACACCTCCTCTCTTGTGTTCCAGGGTATAGGCTAAAAAGATGTGGGGATAGTTACTATTGTGGCAAGCAGGTACTTTGGATGTTTGAAAGTGAGTTCCTTTTATGCACAAGATGTCAGCCCTCTGTGTGTTGGCCTCTCTCCACATTAAGTGTCTCTTGGCTGGGTGGTTGAGGCCTCTCACATTTAAAGATAAACACTTAAGATTCATTTGCGGTTATAGGTGGGATGCTTGAGCGTGTGGTGTGGTACTCACATTTGTGTTGGAGCTTTCCCCTGTGCTCGTTATGGAGATCTGGAGACCTTGGATACACACGGCTGGGAGGTGGTTGGTGGTGATCATTAGACCTGAGTGATAAGAGTTGAGTGCTTCTGTATGGAACAAAAATAATAGAAGAAACAACTTGAAAATATAGCAAATAAGGTAAAAAGAACTTGGGTCCATTTGCAGACCCGTGAGCTGACAATACTGCTTGGAATACATCGGGAGGTAAGATGGAGTGACTCTGTGGTCCTCCTTGGTCGGAGAATTTGGTTAATAAGATGGTCTCGTTAGAAGCCGCCTGTGAGTGTTTTTTATGTTGTCTTTTGTGGGACACTACCTGCCACTCTTCCTGTATGGTGCCCATTTGGGGTTGCAGGATTGGAGTCATTGATGCAGCTGAAGTGGATTCAGGGATTATCCTCCATTTACGTAGAGCCGCAATTCCCTCTTCAATAGTGGAAACTTGGATTGTCGTCCCGTTGTGAGTTATCAGGAGGGTCGCTGGGTATTTCCACTTTTTTGTTGTTTCTTAGGGTGTTCGTGACCGTTGCCAGGTTCTTGCGGCACTGTAGTGTGTACCTGGACAGGTCTGTAAGAAGCTGGATATAAGCATATGGTAAGGATGTGTTATCCACTCAATCCATGCTGCTATCATGATCTGTTCTTTTACATGGTAGAAGTGCAACCTGAGCAGTACATCCCTAGGTGACTCTGCAGAGATGGAGGAGTGTCTCGGCAGCCTGTGTATCCTGTTAATCAGGAGGTCTTGTGCCAATAAGGTTGGTAGTAGTGTG
Source organism: Glandirana rugosa (assembly GCA_018402905.1). Taxonomy (NCBI): domain Eukaryota; kingdom Metazoa; phylum Chordata; class Amphibia; order Anura; family Ranidae; genus Glandirana; species Glandirana rugosa. The sequence continues at coordinate 609,011 of BLSH010005555.1, read as the reverse complement.
GAAAATAGTGCTTGAGTATACTGTTGAAGCTGGTTGGGTAGAACAGACTCCAGGACTCCGCATAGTTTTATGTTATTTCTCCTGGATCTGTCCTCCAGGTCCAAGACGTTGTCTTTCAACCAGGCTATCTCCTCATTTTGGGCCTTGTGGGCATCTACCATGATATTGTATGAAGTATTGTATTCTTCCATTTTTTTTTTGACCTGATCGACCCTGTTTCTAATAACTTGTACTTCAGCTTGGTACTGGTTCAGGTCGGACATGATATCAGATTGTAGGGATGCCCTTAGTGACAGTAGCATTTCTTTGAGCATGGCATCTGATATAGGTTGTCCCGCTGTGGGAAAGCTGGCTATGCGGTCAGGCCCCAAGATAGGGACAGTTTTCTGACTGGAAGCAGGTCCGCTCACCTCCATTTCCCCGTTGTATAGTGATTCCTCCTGGGAGTCTAGGCTAGGTTTCTGCTTCTGGGGACTCCTTGTAGAGGGTGTGGATGCCCCTGAGGGGGGCACACTCCTACTCGCTGCCTTTTGGGAATTTTTTTGCCTGTTCTCACTGTCCGTATTCAAAGTTGCGGTTGTTGGAGTTATCTGTGGGTTTTGTATACTGTCTCCTTCTTGTTGCAGCCCGCGTGTTGCCGAAATAAAGTATCCCAAAAGTTTTCAGGGTTGTTGCTGTTTTTTTTGTTCTTGGTCATCTATGCAGGTGGTGATAGTTCTACTAGGTGGTTTTAGTGGCTTAGGCGTATATGGAAGCTTCTGTGTGGCTTGCTATTCTCCGACACTTAGGGGGCCTCGGTTCATGTGGCCATCTTGGTAATCATGGCTTCTTGCAGTCATCAGGCGGTTCACCACTTTTACGCTGATTAGCACTGGTAGAAGTGCAATTGTACGGCTGCTAAACGTGGAGTGAGGTGGGCATTTGTAAGTACAACTGTTCTATGTGGTGGGTTTAACAGGCCGCAGCCGGGGCCTCAATTTTGGAAGCCTGCGGATGCCTGTGTGTCTCAATCCGGCAGTCGGCAGGTCTGACAGGTTATTTGACTTGGAGGTTCCCTGTTTCTGGTCTTTTCAGCCTTTGTGGGCTACTAGTCCTGTTGTTAAGCTATTCAGTGCAAGGACTGTACTGACAAGCCACAATATGGCAGCAGCTCCGGTGCTGGTTGGGCTGTTGGTGGCTCCCTGTGTGGCCCTGCGGCCATTCTGAGTGTGGCCCCTGTCCTGAGAGCAGGCGGATGGAGGTGAGGGGTGCCAGATGGGCCGTGATCGCCGATCTGATCCACTTGTCGGTAGGCAGCGGTGCTTGTTAGCAACCCAGTACTAGGCCCCAAGATGGCGGTGGCTTCCCAATGTGTGTGAGGGAGCCGTGACGGAGGGTATACGGCCTCGGGAAGGTTTTATATTCCCCCAATATGTGGTTGGTTGGATGGTGTGGGATATAAGGAATCTACTGGGGGTGCTGATATAGCTCACCCTGCTCCAGGTCTAAAGGATGGGATCTGATTGTGACCGGAGATCGTCCACCGGCCCTCTCCGCCACCCTCCCCTCAGGTATCCCCCACAGGACTGGGGATTTCTTCCTGTCTGATCGGTCTTGCTTAAGCTGGTGGTGTTGTGTGCCCTCCGGAGCAGGATTGAGGAGGAATCCTTCGTTTGAACGGCGGATTTGATGCTGTCTGTTCTCAGGCTGAGCAGAGCTGAGCAGTTAAGCAGCCATCTCCGTCTGCAGCCAACCACGCCCTCGACAGTGTAAATTATGTTATATGCTGAGTGTTTTTATATTATAGATGTGAAAATCAATGATGTGTTTTTCAATTTTGAATGTTTAACTTTTATGTACAGTTATAAATAAATGCATTGTTTTTAACTATATAAGGTTGTTATCTCCTTCCTGAGAGTCTGTACACCTAAAAAGTCCCAGCTTTACTTTTCCCCTCCTATTTCTCATTCTTATTCTCTTTCCTTTCCTTTTTTCCATTTTCCTTATTGGCATTTCCACTTCTCATTTCTACCTACTGGTCCACTCATGATTGCCAAAGTGTGGACCACGCACACCTGTGTATACTGCATGTGTATATCTTGTCCAGGGCTCAGTTTCCTTGTATCTCCATTTTTATTTTACAGGCAGTAAGACCTTAATAATCTCAAACCCTGTGAAGTAACTAACATGGTTTTAATTTGACTTCTTACTACTGCTTGTGGTTCAACGTTAAAATGTATATCTGATACCTTCTGTAACCTTTCTAAAACTCAGTAAAACATATTGAAAGTGAAAAAAATGGCAATTGTTTATTATACACAAATTTAAAGTGATCAACTTTTTTTGTTTTTCATTTTGATTTGCTGCTGAGTTGCTGAAGGGTTATGGCAATTTTTTTCATCATTTACTAATGCAGTGAATTATACTCACATAACATAAACATACTTATCTCTTTTAAACAGTTTCAGAGCTTTTTACAGCCTATATGGAAAAAAGCATACATTTTTGTTCTCTCTCTCCAAGCATCCCGCCCCACTCCAGCCTCAGTGCATCATTGCTCAGCTGCTCCTGCCAGCACCAACAGAAATACTGATATCAATTACACCAACATTCACTACTTTTTGTCCAGCCATACTATCAGACTAAAGGGCTAGACCAAAGGTCTCCAAACTTTCTAAACAAAGGGCCAGTTTATTGTCCTTCAGACTTTAGGAGGCTGAATTGTGCCCAGTGGGATTGAAAGTTTTCCTGGCATTGGTGGGAGTAAACATCATCAGATTTTGTATTGGGGAGGAATAGTGCCCCATCGTATCATTGGGAGAAATGGCACCCCATTGTTGATGTCAGTTGGCAGAATAGTATCTCCTATCAGTGCTAGAAATAGAGCCCCAAGGGCTGCATAAAAGGAAAGCAAAGGGCTGCATCTGGTCCCCGGGCTGCAGTTTGTATACCACTGGACTAGACCAAAGCCATACGCCATGAATGGAAAGAATGGTGAAACAAACCTGAATTTCCCTATGATCTCAGATTAAGTCCAAACAAAGTGGTAAGAAAGGTAAGTACCGCATACCGAAACCAGATCAGGTCACCATATGTTTGACGTCGGGCCCCTGGTCTACGTCGGGAAACGAAAGGAAAATACGTCGGGAACCCCGAGATAAAGATCGTGACTATCCTCTATGATAAGACGGTTGACTGTAGTTGTTACCCCACGGTAAAGAGGGTTACTATGCTACCCCGTGATAAGGAGGGGTTATGTTTTAGACTACTACAAATGAGGGTGGTTACGGTCCTTTTGAAAGTTAGGGTGACCCGTGTTAAGTCGGAGGATTTCAGACT
>BLSH010005555.1:565131-576260 GCA_018402905.1 Glandirana rugosa | reverse complement strand
GCCTCAGAAAGTTTATATTTAATATTTAAGATTTATATTGGTGTTTGATCACTGTCAAGTTTTATATATGCCGACGACATGGAGTCCACTTGGACGACTTAGTATACACAAATTTAGTGTCGCGGTATAACACTTACGAGTTTTGGTGTTGTTTTACATTTTTTATATATTTTATATTTTTTATTCTTATTATATCTTGTAACTTAAAAATATGTACACATATTTATTTCAAGTATATACATTTTATACTCACAGGGTTTTGAAAACTTCTTTCACGAAACGTTTTCACGAACTTTTCCACGAGGTTATCACGAGTTTATATGTAAGGTCACTATACCACTTGTCACGACCCACTGGGGGCACTTTCTTCAAAAGTTTTGGGACACTCATATTTTACATATATGAACTTTATTTATACACATGTATAAAAATTCAATGTTCTATATTATTCTTATTTTTTATATTTTATATATTTTTTACATTTTGTTGTGGTTTTGAGCATTCACAATATGGCGCTGTGATTTAAACACATATGATTCAGCAGGTTCACCTGAGGTACAGCAGCCGTATATATTTTGAACTGTCACTAGTTTGTGGTTATATTTAGAATTTATAATTTATATTTGAAAGACTCCGAGGTTGGCGCTTATATTTTGTATTATCATCCTCCCTATTGCTCATCCTGTCTTCCAAGGCCACCGTGCTGTCTCTTAATTCTTGCATGTCCTGCCTAACTAGGTTAATTTCCAGCTTTACACCCTTAATTTCGGAATTTAGGGCAGAGATAAATGTGGTACAGGAATTGACAGCAGCAAAAATGTCTCTCAGTGTGGGTTCAGGAGTGAGATGGTCTGGGCCTTTCACCTCCCCATCCACAGCAGCAGGGGTTAGGTTACTCACTGTGTCCCATGTTTGTGCAGTGTCCGGTTCCTCCGTCCACAGAGCCTCCCACTCCTCAGGCATAGGGTCTAGGTTAGTAGCATCCAAAGGAGCGGATGTTGCCCTAGAGGGATTCTCCTTACCCAGTTTCATGGCAGCTTCCTTTGCAGAACACTGGGTCCGGGCGCCATCTTGCCTGGTATGGTCCGGCGACGGCTGGTTTTCTTTTCTGTCTTTACGGGACATGTCAGCAGCGGGTGGGGGGCACCAAATGGATCTGGTCATCCCTGGGATCCCCATAGAGCAGTAGAGGGAGAGCAGAGCGTTCGCAGGATGGTGGTTTCAGGAGAAAAGCCAGGGACTTCGGCAGAGTGAACACACCATGCTGCCTACTCCATTAGCCGCAAGCCAAGCCCCTTCCAACAGCAATTTAGATGATGTCTAATTCCCTGGGGGTTTATGCACCTGTTTGTTTATGTGCATCACATGTTTGTTAATGTGAGCCATGGGTAAATGTCTCTTTGTTTTTTCAGTCACTAACCTGAAGCAAGAATGAAAAGTCTGAAGAGTTATTAAGTTTTATTTGCACACTTGTTGCAGATTAATGACTGTACATTAGTTTTTACTTTTTGTTGCTTAGTTAGGAGTTATGTCTCTTAGGTGACAACAATTCTGTAATTCTTCTGTAAATCTTATATGATTCCATGACAAGCAACCCCAAGAAAATAAATACAATTTTTTGCACCCAAGTGTCTTATATCTATGCTATTATTAGGGATGAGCTCCCATCGGGTGTTCGTTTGTGCGGTCCATTCCGCGGTTCGCGGGAACTTTGCGCACCCCATAATGCATTCCAGTGGCAGTGGAATGCCGCCCACTGATTGGCTAAAACATGCACATGACCTGCATGCTTTGGCCAATTAGCGGGCGGCCTGCTGTGAGAGCTTTGATTGGCTAAAGGCAGGGTGCCTTTAGCCAATCACTGCTCAGCAGCCTCAATCCATGCCCCACACTATATAAAACCACCTGTACAGCGGCTCTATGTAGTGTGTTGGCAGCGGTGGATAGATAGAGAGCTTAGATTGCAGGCAGTTTAGTTAGATAGATAATTGTGAAAATAAAGAAAAAAAGAGATAGATAGAAAGATAGATAGATAGACAGATAGATAGATAGATACAAAGAAAAAAAAAGATAGATAGATAGGGCTATCTGTATACAGTCAGGCAGTGCAAGAATATATTATATATACACACACACACAGCGTATTGAGTGTATACTATATATCAATGCATTATAGTGCAGTCGGGGGTGTACGTACGGTATATAGTAAACTTGACGTGGTATCTTAAAATATATATATACAATATATATATATATATGTTTACAAGTTAAAATCTTTTTTTTATATAAAACTATTTAGAACCCCCAAACACTATATATATTTTTTTCAAACACCCTAGAGAATAAAATGGCCATCGTTGCAATACTTTTTATCACACTGTATTTGTGCAGCGGTCTTTCAAGCGCTTTTTTTCTTGGAAAAAAAACACTTTGTCGAGTTACAAAAAGTAAGACAACAGTAAAGTTAGCCCAATTTTTTGTATATTGTGAAAAAGAATGTTATGGCGAGTAAATATATACCATACATGTTACGGCTGAAAATTGCGCACACTCGCGGAATGGCGACAAACTCCGGTATTTAAAAATCTCCATAGGCGACGCTTTAAAAATTGTTAATGGTTACCAGGTTAGAGGTGCAGAGGAGGTCTTTTTCTAGAATTATTTCGCACACTCTGGCGATCGCGGTGATACCTCACATGTGTGGTTTGAACACCGCTTTCATATGCGGACGCGACTTACGTATGCTTTTTATTTTTTGCGGCATGAGCTTGCGGGGACTGTGGAGCTTTACATTTTTTTAACATGGTCTGTTTAAAAAAAAAATCTGATCCCTTTTATGGCTATCACAAGGGAAGTAAACATCCCTTGTTTAGTAATATATGGTGACAGGTACTCTTTATGGAGAAATGGGTGTCTAAAACCCCTCATCCCTCCTTTGCACTTGAACTGTAGTTGAACGCAATTTTTAACTGTAACATGTATGGTATCTATTTACTCTGCGTAACATCCTCTTTCACAATATACAAAAAAATTGGGCTAACTTTACGGATGTCTTATTTTTTAACTCAAAAAAGGGAATTTTTTCCAAAAAAAATTGCACTTGAAAGACCGCTGCGCAAATATCGTGTCACAAATAGTATTGCAACGATCGCCATTTTATTCTCTAGGGTGTTTGAGAAATTATATATAATATTTGGGGAGTTCTAAGTAATTTTCAACCAAAAAAATTATTTTAACTTGTAAACAACATGTGTAAAAAAGGGCTCTGGGCCTTAAGTGGTTAAACTAATTTAGAACAGCAGGTCCCATTCCTGCGCCCAACAAGAGTAACTGAGGTTACAGTGTTATGCAACCGCCAACACCCAAGGCCCAATTTTTCAGCACCTGTTTGACTGGGGCATGTCATCACAATTTTTAAAATAATCTACAACAGCGGGGCTCGCACCAAAATTAAAAGTTCCCCCACAAAGTCCGTAACAGACCCTTCAGGTCTGGTATGTGTTTTAAGGGGAACCCGTGCCGAAATTAAAAAAAAAAAGTGTAGGGGTCCCCCCAAAATCCACACCAGGCCCTTCAGGTCTGGTATGGATTTTAAGGGGAACCCCGTGCCAATTCTTTTTAAAAAATGGTGTGGGGTCCCCCCATAATCCAAACCAAACCCTTATCTGAGCACGCAGCCCTGGCAAGGCAGGAGGGGGTGGGGAAGAGCGAGCGCCCCCCCTCTCTGAACCACACCAGGCCGCATGCCCTGAACATGGTGAGGATGCTTTGAGGTCACCCCCAATGCACCTTGTCCCCATGCTGATGGGGGCAAGGGCCTCATCCCCACAACCCTGGCCGGTGGTTGTGGGGGTCTGCAGGCAGGCGGCTTATCAGAATCTGGAAGCCCCCTTTAATAAGGCCGCCCCCAGATCCCGACCCCCCATGTGAATAGGTATGGGGTACATTGTACCCCTACCCATTCACCAAAAAAGGAGTTTAGTGGTAAAAAAAACAAGAGACAGTATTTGACAAGTCCTTTATTGCGTAAAATAGCTCTTTTCTTCTTTCTTCTTTTTTCTTTCTTCCTCCATCTTCTCCTGGCCCGGTCCTTCTTCTGGTCTTCTGCTTCTTCTTTTAGGCTTCTTGCTTCCTCTCTTCATCTTCAATCTTCATCTTCTTCTTCCTTCTTCTTACGCCGCCGCTGCTCTCCCCGCTGCTGCAGCCCGGCCCCTGCGCGTCTCCCAGAATGGGCGGACATCATAATGACACGCCTTTTATAAGAAAGGGCGGGGCCACCCAGTGACGTAACCGACTGAACCTGCCCCCTTCTGATGTCCTGCTCTGTCAGAGGGGGCGGGTCACCCATTTACATCACTACGTGGCTCCACCCCTTCTTAAAAAAGACCTGTCATTGTGAAGACCGCCCATTCTGGGAGACGCACAGGGGCCGGGCTGCAGCAGCAGGTAGAGCGGCGGCGGTGAAAGAAGAAGAAGATGAAGATTGAAGATGAGAAGAGGAAGCAAGAAGACTGAAAGAAGAAGCAGAAGAAGGACCGGGGCAGGAGAAGATGGAGGAAGACAGAAGAAAGAAGAAAAGAGCTAATTTACACAATAAAGGACTTGTCAAAAACTGCCTCTTGTTTTTTGTACCACTACACTCCTTTTTTGGTGAATGGGTAGGGGTACAATCTACCCAATACTTATTCATATGGGGGGGCGGGATCTGTGGGTCCCCTTATTTAAAGGGGCTTCCAGATTCCAATAAACCCCCCGCTTGTAGACCCTCACAAGCACCGGCCAGGCTTGTGGGGAAGAGGCTCTTGTCCCCATCAACATGGGGACAAGGTGCTTTGAGGGGGGAAGAGCCCCCCCTCCCCCAAAGCACCCATACTCCCCATGTTGAGAGCATGTAGTCTGGTATGGTTCAGGAGGGGGGGAGCTCATCCCCCCCATCCTAACCGGCCAGGGCTGCATGCTCGAATAAGGGTCTGGTTTGGATTTTAGGGGGAACCTCACGTCAATTTTTTTTAAAATTTGGCATGGTGTTCCCCTTAATATCTAAGCCAGACCCAAAGTGCCTGGTTTGGACTGGGGGGAACCTCACGCACTTTTTTTCAGTGATTTTTTTGAATATTGCCGTGAATCGGCAATACATTACAGCCACGATTTTAAATGACAATTTTTGCTATGGAAATGTCATTTTGCTCTGGCTATGTTCTGTTCTACACCTCGCAGAGATGTGCCCTTTTACACACAGACTAAGGACACCCCCCCAGGTACAATATTTAAAGTAATTTTTCATTTTTTTTCCCGCATTATTAAAATCACTGCTCCTGAAAAAAACGATTGATTTAAAACTTTTTTTTGCCATTTATTCATGTCCCCTAGGGCAGGACCCGGGTCCCCATACACTTTTTAGGGCAATAACATTGCATACAAGCCTTTCAAATGAACACTTTTGATTTTTCATGTTCGGATCCCATAGACTTTAATGGTGTTCGAATGTTCACGCAAACTTTTTGTCTGTTCGCATGTTCTGGTGCGAACTAGGGGGTGTTCGGCTCATCCCTAGCTATTATCTACATTTTACTAGAATCCTTTACACTACAACTTTCTTAACTTCCCTCTTAGATCATTTAGAAAACCCCTTTCATCCTTTTCATAGTCTGAGCCACCATTAAGGAATGAAAATCCAACAAACAACCTTTTCAGCCACCTGTTAAAAAAAAAAACACTTATTGATAGAGTTGAGCGAACACCTGGATGTTCGAGTTCAGCGGGTTCGGTCGAACTTAGCGGAAACGTTCGGGTTCGGTACCAAACGTTATCCGAACTTTACCCCGGACCCCGAACCCCATTGAAGTCAATGGGGACCCAAACTTTTCGGCACAATAATGACTGTAAAAAAGTCCTGGAAAGTGCTAGAGGGCTGCAAAAGGAAGAAAAATGGGAGATGTTATTAGATCTGCAATCTGTGCCTCAAAGCAGTAGTAATCTCTACCTAGTCCAGTATCAGAACGTTCTGTAATCAGATCATTCTGTAATGCAGGATGAGAGATCGTTCTGTAATCAGATCATTCTGTAATGCAGGATGAGATGTTATAGATCTACAACCTGTCCCTCAAAGCAGTAGTAGCAATCTCTACCTAGTTATTATCACTGCAATCTCCCTCACAGCAGTAGTAGTAATCTCTACCTAGTTATTAGATCTGCAATCTGTCCCTCACAATCTGTCCCTCACAGCGTCCTCTCCCTAAACTAACCTGAGAGCATGTGACATGCAGCACTGTGACTCCAGCCTCATATAGAGGCTGGGTCACATGATGCACTGGACAATCACAACCATGCCATTAGTAGGCATGGCTGTGATGGCTTCTAGGGAAAACCAGTGAAACGCTTGTTGATTGGCTGCCCTGCAGCTATTCAACATGCGTGATAAAATACCAGAACCCAGAACCTGAACGTTTTTCTCAAACGTTCGGGTTCGGTACACGGAAACCCGAAAGTTCGGTACGGACCCGAACTTTACAGTTCGGGTTCGCTCAACTCTACTTATTGACACTCTTCTAACCACAGCATTTAATAGAATCCTGAAAGGCAATTCTTTTTCTCAGACATCCTAATTGCAGGAGTATATACGATTCCAAAACCAAACTTAGACTATGCTAACTGGCCCAATTTTAGACCTATATCCCTCTTAAATTGAGACTCAAATTATATGGCAATATATTAGACACTAGCCTTTATGCTCCACTCCTTAGATATTAAAACAGCCTTTGACTCACTTTCATATGGCCATTCTGTATAAATGGGGCTTCCAATATCACTTTCTTACTTGGGTATCACAAACCACAATCTTATTAAATATTCCAGGTTCCATTCTGCTAGATTCCCCATTCTGACTGTCACCCATTTTAAAATAAGAGCTACTGTATGGAAAATGGAATAGTCTTTTACATGGGCTAATTCTAGACAACTTAGTAGACTGCCAAAAAAGGCTGACTGTTTCTGCATGTGTTTCTAAGTGCTTAATACAGTATAACTGGTTAATAATACGTATAAGAAATACACTGTACATTGTAGATCCAGGGAGTATCTAGTTGCCTTTGGGGATCAGTAAGGATTAAAGCAAATTGGACCACACTTTATGATTATTTTTTACTTCCTCTGAATCATCTGTGCTGCGGATTCAGTTTTTCATGTATTTATTTTTGTCTTTTGGTTAACCTCAGTGTCTTTTTTATTTTTTTTTCTCAATAGGTTTTTATTAAGTTTTCACAACAAAGTAATGACGTTACAATGTAGCGTGTCAATTGTTCCATCTGGAGTACACAAAGAGTTAGGCATAATTAGTAAGCAATGACTATACATCTCAATGTAATAAGAAATACATCACAAGTAAAACAAAACAAAAAAGTCTGAGGGGAACGTGTGTATATTGGATGGGAAGATCTGTGAATCCAGAGGAGGCAGGGAGAATAGGGGGGAGGGGGAGGTGGAGGAGGGGGGCCTGGTATCAACAATGGGAGCAGGTTAGGTTAGGTAATAGGGATCTTGGTCTCTGGTTCTTACTGAGCATCTAGTGTGGGAGAGCCAGGAGGCCCAATGCAGGAATTTGTTCATGGCAAGATTTTTTCTAGCCACCATTCTCTCCATCTCACATTGTAAGTTTAGGTCTGTGACGGTGGATGTGAATGAGGGGGGATCTGGTTTCTTCCAATTTCTAGTTATGTTCAATTTAACCGCAAGTAGGATGTGGATTATTATAATTCTAGAGTTCAAGGGGAGTTTGTCTAGATTCAGGTGAAGAAGGGCTACTTCAGGTGAGGGAGGTGTGGGGGTTTGAGCCACTGAGGATATTAGAGCAAAGATTTGTTTCCAATATGAGCTTAGGGACTAACAGAACCAGAGTATGTGTGCTAGGGTTTCCATTGATCCACACAATCTCTAGCACGTACTAGGGGTGTTGGGGTAGATTTTTGACAGCTTGTAGGGAGTGAGGTACCATCTGTGTAGTGTTTTTTGAAAGAGCATCCAGTGATTGGAGCAGTGAGAGGCTCTGTAGGTGAGTTTAAAGGCTTTGATCCAGTTCTCCATAGGAGTGTTTATGTTTAGTTCCATGTTCCATTTAGTTAGTGTGGGTAAGTGCAATTGAGAGGTCTGAGAAGAGATGATTTTGTAGATGGTGGAGATGCCGTGAGTCGGGTTTGGGCTTTGTGAAAAGAAAGAATGGGAAGGTTCTGGGATATTTATCAACATGGAAACATCTGAGGCTTTTATAAGGTGAGACATCCTAGTTTAGTTGTATGCTTCCTGGGTTGGTATATGGTATTGCAGTTGAAGGGAAGTAAAGAATTTCAGTGTTTTTCGTGTGCTGAGGTCCAGGACTTAGTGGAGAGGTTTGGGATTAAGTTCTCCAATGCTGAAAAGGGGATTGGGTACTTACGCATGGGCACTGTGGGTTCTTTGATTGCAATGATCTGTTGCCAGGTAGCTAACGAGACTAATATGGCTGGTAGGGCCGGGTTTTTGGGTAGGTGTTGACCTGTTGAGAGAAGTAGAAGAGCGTTGGTCAGTTTGTTGGGTGATGCGTGGCCTGCCTCCATTAGGGACCATAATTTGTTTGGAGAGGGGTGCCACCAGTAGTACACTTGCTTGAGGATTGATGCCTGGTAGTAGGATTTTATGTGGGGTAAGCCTGCCCCTCCCTGTGACTGGTGTCAGGTAGTATATACCGAGAGCATCTGGGGGGGCTTGTTGTCCCAGATGAAGTGGGAGATGGTTTTTTGTATGTTATTGAAGAAGGCTTGGGGGATGTGGGTCAGGACTGTAGGAAGATCTAGTTGGGCTTTTTGGGATAAGGAGATCGTTGGAAGGTCCACTGCAGCTAAAAAATCTTGAATCTTGATGATGTTTGTTGAGGGGTATTCGGATGCTCTTTTAGATTGTAGAGCGAGTGGTAATAATCGCTAAAAGCATCCGCTGTTTGCTGTGGATTGGCCAGAGGTTTTTTGGTGGTGGGATGGTGGATCATGGATATTTTGGATTTGGAGTGGAGAGGCTTGACCTGCCGGGCAAGCAGGGAGTTGGGCTTATTACTTAGAGCATAAAAGTTGGCCTTCCTCTTCTTGAGGTTGATCTCATAGATGTGTGAAAGAAGGGTTCTTAGTTTATGTCTCCAATTAGTGTGTTCGGTGGCTATTGTTTGAGTGATTGCTTGTTTTCTTTTTCTAGGTTGTCAATTTTGGTGAGTGCCCTTCAATCCACCTCGTCCTCTGTCTCCTAGAGTAGCTACTGAGTTTTATGAGGATACCCCTCATGAATGTCTTATACTTTGACCAAAGGGTGAAGCAGTTCATTTCTGGGTGGTAGTTTAGATCGACCAAGCCCTGGTGTTTCTTTGTGAAGATTTCAACGTTGGCAGGGTACGCTAGTAGCGAGGGGTTGAGTCTCCAGATGAAGGACGGTTTGTTTGAACAGGGTCCCACTGATATGGTTATGGGAGCATGTCAGACCATGAAATCTGACCTATGGTAGAGTCAGAAATATCCTGGAGAGTTTGTCAACAAGGAAAAAGTAAATGCGGGAATAGGAGAGTTGAGAGGAATAAAAGCAAGAGAAGTCTTTCTCCGAGCCATGTTGGCATCTACACATGTCATACAGTCCCAAATTGTGGATCACTGGATTGAGTCCTGGTCTGAGGTGGTGAGAGGTGGTTTTAGAATCCATGGATGGGTCACCCACTAAGTTGAAGTCTCCGCCCATGATTACTCACGCGTTGTTGGTTAGAAGTTCTTTCTTGTAAAGTCTCTTAAAAAAGCGGAGTTGTTGCTTATTCGGCCCATATGCGTTCACCAATGTGTATAGAGTGTTATTAATCGAACAGGAAATTATGAGGTACCTGCCGAACGGGTCCGATATAGTTTGGTGTAGCGTAATTGATAACGTATCTTTGAGTGCTTTTAACCACTTCAGCCCCAGAAGGTTTTCCAGCTTTAGGACCAGAGCACTTTTTTCAAATTGGCACTGCACCGCTTCAAATGGTAATTGCGCGGTCATGCAATGCAGTACCCAAACAAAATTTGCGTTCTTTTTTCCCACAAATAGAGATTTCTTTCGGTGGTATTTGTTCACCACTGCACTTTTTATTTTTTGCGATATAAACAAAAAAAAGGACAAAAATTTTGAAAAAAAATTATATTTTCAACTTTATGTTATTGCAAAAATACAATAAACTAGATTTTAGTCATAAAGTTTTGCCAAAATGCATTTAGCCACATGTCTTGTGTAAAAAAAAAAGTTAATTACCGTATATTTATTGGTTTGCGCAAAGTTATAGCGTCTACAAACTAGGGTACATTTTCTGGAATTTATGCAGCTTTTATTTTATGACTGCCTATCTCATTTCTTGAGGTGCTAAAATGGAAGAGCAGTACAAACCCCCCCCCCCAAATTACCCCATTTTGGAAAGTAGACACCCCAAGGAATTTGCTGAGAGGCATGTTGAGCCCATTGAATATTTTATTTTTTTGTCATAAGTGATTGTGTCATTTTTTTTGTTTGGTCATCTTTCAAAGTTGTTACTGAAATGATATATTGCTCACACATGTCATGGGTATATTTGGAATTACACCCCAAAAATAAATTCTGCTGCTTCTCTTGAGTATGGGGATACCCCATGTGTGAGACTTTTTGGGAGTCTATCTGCATACAGGACCCCAAAATCCAGTCGCTGCCTTCAGTATTTCTAAGGGCAAAAATGTATGCATTCACCCCACACTACCTATCTCAGTTGCGGAGGCCATGAAATGCCAGATAGTACAAGCCCCCCCCCCAAATGACCCCATTTTGGAAAATAGACACCCCAAGCTATTTTCTGAGAGGCATGTTGAGTCCATGGAATATTTTATATTTTGCCACAAGTTTCGGGGAAATTACAATTTTTTTTTTCCACAAAGTTGTCACTAAATGATATGTTGCTTGAACATGCCATGGGTATATGTGAAATTACACCCCAAAATACATTCTGCTGCTTATTCTGAATACAGGGATACCACATATGTGAGACCTTTTGGCAATCTAGCCGCATATGGGACCCCAATAACCAATCACTAATTTCTAAGTGCGTACAAAAGGTGATTTAACCC
>BLSH010005555.1:522310-534210 GCA_018402905.1 Glandirana rugosa | reverse complement strand
TCAAACCTCCTTCTCCACCACCAGCGTGTCTCCGTGGTCGTGACGTTTTCTCCTTCGTCCAACGTTTTCGCCTCGCTCGTAGGGGATCTGTCATCCGGACGATGATGGGTGACGTGGGTCCCTGGATCGTGTGGTTTCCGTCGAGTTTCCGAAAGGGGCCGCACCGTCAAGAAGTCTGTTACACGACTGCTGTTCTGTGCTCACCAAACGTGTGACACATTACTCTCGGACTTCGCTCCGTATTTACAAGATTTGGACTCGTGTTGGACGTACTGGTCCATAGATTTAATGCTGTGCTGGTGCCTCTGTGCGACCACCACCTCTTCCTCCAAACTGCACACGTCATTCGCATGACCTTCATTCCATGTGGGGTCTAGGACCTCATCATCCTCCACATCATCTTCTACCCACCCAAGCCGCAGCAGTTGGCACCTGTGTTTCGTCACCATCATCACAGACGTGCTGCCGTGGTGTTTCCATGTCCTCATCCTCAACCAGAAGTGGTTGGGCATCAGTGCACTCAATGTCTTCCACTTCTGGGCCAGGGCTATGTGGATGGCCCACGGAAAGCACAGCAGCAGAGTCATCAAAAAGCATAAGAGACTGCTGCATGACTTGTGGTTCAGACTGCTTGGCTGATTTACAAGGGGCTGAGGTGAAAGACAGATGGCCATGGGGTTCAGGTGCCAACTCTGAGCTTTCATCAAGGGACCGGGTGGGAGAAAATGTGAAGGAACTGGAGGCATTGTCAGCCACCCAATCTACTATCGCCTGTGCTTGTTCTGGCCTCACCATCCGTTGAGCACCATTAGGGCCTACCATATAACATTGAAGGTTCTGTCAGCTACCTGAGGAATGTGTTTCACTTGTGCGTGTAGCTGGCACAGATCGACCACGTCCTCTCCTTGCAACAGGAGCTTCAGCAACAGCACCAGCAGCACCACGACCACCACCACCACGTCCCTTTTTTGACGCTCTCCTCATTCTGGACACAAATTAACTATGTAGCACTATTTATTAATACAAAAAAAAAAAAAAATTATTGTTCTTATTTTTTTTTTTAAAAAGAAAATTGTAGATGCACTTTTTATTTTTGTGCAAGAAATGCACCGCTCACACCAGCAGCAGGAACCTCTCCCTACACCAGTATGAGATGATTTTAGAACGATAATCTGTCTTTCACAGCACCAACAGGAACCTCTCCCTAATGCAGTAAGAGATGGCTTTATAATGATAAACTCTCCCTCAGAGCACCAACAGGAACCTGACCCTAATGCAGTAGTAGTTGTTTTCAGAACGATAAACTATCCCTCAGAGCACCAACAGGAACCTAGCCCTAATGCAGTAGTAGTTGGTTTTAGAACGATAAACTCTCCCTCAGAGCACCAACAGAAAAGTTTCCCTAATGCAGTAGTAGATGGTTTTAGAACGAGAATCTCTCCCTCAGAGCAGCAACAGTTACGTTTCCCTAATGCACTATAAGATGGTTCTGATACGCTAATGTCTCCTTTACAGGACCGCAATGAAGGTCTCCCTAATGCAGTCTGAGATGGTTGTGAACGCTAATCTTTCCCTCACAGCAGTGGCATGAAGCTCTCCCTACTCTAGTCTGAGACGATCTGATACGTGGCGCTACGTGACTCCAGCCCCATATAGAGGCTGGGTCACATGATGCACTGGCCAATCCCAGCCATGCCATTAGTAGGCATGGCTGTGATGGCTTCTAAGGGCAAACTAGTGAAAAGCTTGTTGATTGGCTGCCCAGCAGCTATAGAAAAGGCGCCAAAAATACCCGAATACCTAAGCCGGTACGGACCAGAAATTTACAGTCCGGGTTCGCTCAACTCTAATCACTATACGCCCCAGACAACCTAAACTTCTCATCCGCCAACACTTTTCTACACACACCCGACCACCCCCAAATTACACCAGACCTTCTCTCCTCCCTGAACTCTCCAATCACCAGAGAAGAGATTGAGCACAATATTAAAACGTTAGCCAATAATAAGTCCCCAGGTCCTGACGGCCTCACAGCCGAGTTTTTCAAGCTCACACAAAAATTCATCCCTCTGACGCTAACCAAGGTTTTCAACAGGATATGGGAGGGGGGCCCCTACCTACCGCTGGGCCACCAAACCTACATTAAATTGACAGAGAAAAAGGGGAAAGATCCTTTGGAGCCAGGGTCGTATTGTCTGATATCCCTATTAAATGTTGATTCTAAACTTCTATCCAAAATACTAGCCTCTCATCTAGCAGCAATACTCCCCTGTCTGATACAACAGGCACAAGCAGGCTTTGTCAAAGGCAGATCTGCTTCATCCAATATTAGAAAGGTACTTGCAGTCCTCAAATACGTGAAAGAGCACCCCACAGAAAATGTAGCAATAGTCACCTTAGACGCGGAAAAGGCTTTTGACAATGTGAACTTTCACTGGTTGTCTCTAGTCCTCAACAAACTGGGTTTCACAGTCCCCTTCTCTCATTTTGTCAGAAGCCTCTACAATGCCCCCTCAGCAAGAATTGTAGCTGCAGGCCATATCTTGGACCCCATCCCATTACACAAGGGGACCAGACAAGGGTGCCCACTATCCCCACTTCTCTTCAACCTGGCTATTGAACCCCTCTCACGTTACCTTAACACTTGCATCCAGCTACATGGCATTAAACTCCGAGCCGCACTATTCTCAGATAACATATTAATATTCTCAACCGATCCTCAACACGACCTCCCTCTAATTCTAGACACATTTAAAGTGTTCAGGAACTGTTCTGGGCTAAAGATCAACTTTACTAAAAGCAAAGTGTTACCCCTGCACTGTACCCACAGGGCTGCATGGACTTCCTCCTCTGCTCTCCCTTTAGCGAAACAACACATTACCTATTTCAGAGTGAACATTGGTAGGGATCCTTCCTCCCTATACTCTCTTAACTACCCACCACTAATAGCAAAGATTGTGAACCAGATGGAGACGTGGATGGATCTTCCCCTCTCGCTTTTTGGGAGATGCCATCTTTACAAAATGGTCTGCTTCGCCAGGCTGCTGTACCCAATGCAAATAATTCCAATCCTTATTAAACATAAAAACATACAAAAAAAATTAACAAATCTCTCACAGCTTTCCTATGGCACTGCAAAAAACCTAGGCTAGGGATGGTGATACTATAACCCCCACGAGGCGAGGGGGGGCAGGTCTTCCCTACATTAGGGCTTACAATTTATCATGTGTTTTGCGATGTGGACTAGACTGGATTACACAAGAATAGAGTTGTGCGAACACCTGGATGTTCGGGTTGGGCAGGTGCGGCCGAACTTCGCGGAAAAGTTCGGGTTCGGTACCGAACTTGAACCAAACTTTACCCTGGACCCTGAACCCCATTGAAGTCAATGGGGGCCTGAACTTTTCGGCACAAAAATGGCTGTAAGAAAGTCCTGGCAAGTGCTAGAGGGCTGCAAAGGGAAGTAAAATGGGGGTAAGAGTAGGACAAGTGCCCTACAAAAAAATGGGGATAGGGAAAATAACTTAATATCAAATAAAAAAATAAAAATGGGAAGGGGGGGTGTGTCACGTACCTGATGGTTGAGTCTGGCTTATGCGGGGCAACCTCACTTGCGGCCCTGGTTCAAGAGCCCCTGGTAGTGAAGACAGGGAACTCTGGAGCACAGGGGGGCACGAGGGCTGGACTTGGTCACAGATGACAGGTGATGGTCCACTGAAGCTCATGCAGGTAGAAGGTTGGAGATGCAGGCCGGGTCGGTAACAGGCTGGCGGTGCGGTACAAGTGGTTCAGGCGAGCGGATAGTCGGGTACAGGCAGGGTCGGCAACGTGCGGGCAACAGAAGGTTCAGAGGATCAGGCAGAGGCATAGTCGGAGGCAGGCAGAAGGTCGGGGCAGGGGGCAGGCAAGCAGGTCAAACAGGAATCCGGGGTCACAGGTGCAGGAAGTCTCTCAGAGTAAAGCTGGGGTCACAGGAACCAAAACGCTGTAGAACGAACAGCACTGGCTACAGGAAGCAGGAAGTTCAAATAGAGCTGCTCCTTCCAGGAGCTAGATGAAACAATCAACTGCCATTAACCCTTAGCACAGTCTTCTAACATTGCCCCCTCCAAGGGGCAGCCTCCGGATGCCCCACCGAGCTCTCTTGGCTGGATTGTTCCTCCAAAAAGTCCTAACAAGTTCTTGGGCATGCAAGTTGCTTTCTGGCTCCCACAAGCTTTCTTCAGGCCAGCCAGCTCTCCTTCTGCAGTCAAGAATAGTTTCCACCTCAAACTCCTCCTCTCCATCCACCAGGACTGGTTCTGGTGGGCCTGTTTTCCACCCCAGGAAGGGATCCTTAGTCACTGGTTTAGCCACTTCCTTACTGGGCACTTAAACCCCCCTCCTGTGCAGACCAATTTTCGGCTTTCAGCGCTGTCGCATTTTGAATGACAATTGCGCGGTCGTGCGACGCTGTACCCAAACAAAATTTTTATCATTTTTTTCCCACAAATAGAGCTTTCTTTTGGTGGTATTTGATCACCTCTGCGGTTTTCATTTTTTGCGCTATAAATAAACAAAGAGTGATGATTTTGAAAAAAGAACAATATTTTATACTTTTTTGCTATAATAAATATCCAAAAAAATATAAAAAAGAAAATTATTCATCAGTTTTGGCCGAGATATCTTCTAATACATATTTTTGGTAAAAAAAAAAATCGCAATCAGCGTATTTTGATTGGTTTGCGCAAAAGTTATCGCGTCTACAAACTATGGGAATTGATTTATGGCGTTTTTACTATTTTTTTTTTTTACTAGTAATGGCGGCGATCTGCGATTTTTATCGGTGCTGCGATATTGCAGCAGACATGTTGGACATTTTTGACACATTTTTGAAACCAATGACATTTATACAGCGATCAGAAATGTAAATGTCCACTGATTACTGTAAAATGTCATTGGCAGTGAAGGGGTTAACCTGCAGGGGGCAGTGAAGGGGTTAACAATGTTCCCTGGGCGTGTTCTAACTGTGGGGGGGCGGGGCTGGTCGGGACATAACAGATCTAACTGATCCCAGTGACAGCGATCAGTAGATCTGTCATGTCCCATTCACAGAACGGAGAACCGCCGTGTTTACATCGGCGGTTCCCCGTTCTGAGGCTGCTACAGGTGACCGGCGGGTCTCGGGCGGACATCAAGTCCGCCCGACCAGCAGGCACGCCCACGCAGCGTGTGGCGTCCGTGAGAGCGTGCCGCCACAGGCTGCGAGTGCGCGCGGGGAGCGCGCACATGGCAGGACGTCCATGGACGTCCTGCGGGCATTTCAGAGCCGCGCTGTAGCCGTCTTTCGGCTATAGCGCGGTCCTGAACTGGTTAAGCAGATTCACATGAAACACTGGATGCACCTTGAGTGAGGGAGGAAGGTCCAGCTCGTAAGCCACGTTGTTGATCCTCCGTTTGACTGGCAAGGGCCCGATGTATCTAGGGCCTGATTTCTTTGACGGGCATGATAGCCTCAGATTTTTGGTGGCCAACCAGACCCGATTGCCCGGTTGCAGGCTCAACTCTCCTCGTCTCCCTCTGTCATATGTTCTCTTGCTACGCTCCTGGGTTTGTGCGAGAGTCTCTTGCAGAAGACTGTTGTTCTTTTCCAGGAATTGTGCGACCTCCTGCACAACAGGCACAGGACTCTCGGTTAGAACATTAGGCAGGAATGTGGGGTGGTAGCCGAGATTCGCCCAAAACGGAGATTGCTTGGTTGCAGAATGGATTGTATTGTTGTAAGCGTACTCGGCTACCGGAAACAAAGAGACCCAATCGTCCTGGGAGTACGAGGAGTAGCAGCGGAGGTACTGCTTGATGGTCTGGTTGGTCCTCTCTGTCTGGCCATTTGATTGGGGGTGATAAGCAGAAGAAAAAGCCAGACCTACCCCCAAGATGGTACACAGAGACCTCCACACTGTGGAGGTAAATTGTACTCCCCGATCTGAGACTATGTTATTAGGAATCCCGTGTAGCCGCACAATCTCTCTAATGAAGGTCTTGGCCATCTCCAAGGCAGAGGGAGTACCTTGCATAGGAATGAAGTGTGCCATCTTAGTAAGACGGTCTACCACTACAAAAATGGTGTTGAATCCCGCAGATGTAGGCAGCTCGACAATGAAGTCCATGGAGATGTGTGACCAAGGACTGTCTGGGACAGGCAATGGGTTCAGCAGCCCCCAGGCCTTGGTTCTCTCGGTTTTGTTCCAGGCAGAGACAGGGCAAGCACCTACATAGATTTTACAGTCCTCGTTCATACGGGGCCACCAGAAGGTGCGCCCTAGCAACTCCATGGTTTTATGACTTCCAAAATGTCCCGCCAGCTTGCTGTCATGACAAAGTCCTAAGGTATCGAGGCGGAACTCCTCAGGTACGAAGATCCGGGTACCCGACCACCACAGCCCATCCTTTACAGACAAATTTAGATCTCTGGGCAAAGAAGAACCAGCCAGGGCCCACCTCATTTGCGCTAAGAGCTCCTCCTGGACCAGTAACAAGCTGTGATCTGGGAAGATGGTATCAGGAGGAGGGGTTTCCACAGGGTCAAGGAACATTCGGACAGCGCGTTCAGCTTCACATTCTTGGATCCCGGCCTATAGGTTATGTGAAGCTGGAAGTGGGAGAAAAACAAGGCCTGGCGAGGTTTGAGCCTCTTAGCCGTCTGCAGGTATTCTAAATTTTTGTGGTCAGTAAAGACCAGGATGGGGTGTGCCGCGCCTTCAAGAAGATACTGCCACTCCTTCAAGGCGGACTTGATCGCGAGCAATTCTCTGTCCCCAATGTCATAGTTTCTCTCGGGCGAGGTGAGCTTCCGAGAGAAAAAGGCGATGGGGTGGAGTAGAGCCTTTGGGCCCTGTCTCTAGGACAAGACCGCCCCGACTGCGGTCTCTTAAGCGTCCACCTCTAGGATATAGGGTAGTGCCGGATCGGGATGCTTGAGAACAGGAGTGGAGGTAAACAGCTTTTTCAGATGCTGGAAGGCTGCTTATGCTTCCTTGGACCAGGTAAAGCGGACATTCTGCTTCGTAAGCTGCGTTATTGGAGCAATTACTACTGAAAATCCTTGGATAAATTTCTTATAGAAATTGGCAAAGCCTACGAAGCGCTGCACCCCTTTCTTGTCAACTGGCCCTGGCCAATCGATGATGGAGGCAACTTTTTGTGGATCCATGGTGGTGCCCTTCGTAGAAATGTGGAA
Organism: Glandirana rugosa; assembly: GCA_018402905.1. Taxonomy (NCBI): domain Eukaryota; kingdom Metazoa; phylum Chordata; class Amphibia; order Anura; family Ranidae; genus Glandirana; species Glandirana rugosa. Next base: position 526,991 of record BLSH010005555.1, on the reverse strand, counting down.
GCCTAAGAAGGAAATGTCTGCACATTCGAAGGCGCACTTCTCTGCCTTTGCGTATAGCCTGTGTTCTCTTAGGCGGCCTAGCACGCTTTTTACATGCCGGCCGTGTTCCTCTAGGGAGGGGGAGAAGACAAGGATATCGCCAAGATAAACAAGCACAAACAGGTCAAGGAAGTCTCTGAAAACATCATTAGTCAGATGCTAAAAAGTTGCTGGGGCGTTGCAGAGCCCAAATGGCATGACTAGGTACTCAAAATGGCCAAAGCGAGTACGAAAGGCCGTCTTCCACTCGTCCCCCTCCCGTATACGTATCAGATTGTAGGCTCCGTGGAGGTCTAGTTTGGGGAATACTTTAGCTGAGCCAAGCCTCTGTAAGAGTTCTGGAACTAGGGGCAACGGGTACCGGTTCTTTATAGTGACCTTATTGAGGTCCCGGTAATCGATACAAGACCGGAGTGAATGGTCCTTCTTCTCCACGAAGAATATCCCCGCTCCTGCGGGTGACGTGGAGGGCCGGATGAAGCCCTTCCCCAAGTTTTCATCCAGATAGGCTTTGAGAGCCACTAATTCCACTTCAGACAAGGGAAAGATCTGGCCAAACGGGACTTCAGCACCTGGCAGCAGGTCGATTGGGCAGTCATATGCCCTATGTGGAGGTAAGGTATCGGCCCCCTTCTTACTAAAAACAACTAAGTAGTCATGGTAGACTTCAGGAACCACTGAGCGGGTTTCCAGATCAGGGTCCAAGTCTATACTAAGGAGTGCTGGGGGGTCTGGTGCAGGCTGCGACAGGCAGTGGCTGAGGCAATATGGAGACCGGAACTGCACCTCCCCGGTGTTCCAATTGATCAGAGGGCAGTGGGCCCGGAACCAGAGAAGGCCAAGGATAACCGGGAACAGTGGGGATGTGATAACGTCCAGCAGTAGGAATTCTGCATGACCCCCTTTGGTGCTGGAAGAGAGGGGAAGCGTCTCCTGGGTCACTGCACCAGATCTGATAGCCGACCCATCAGCCAACCGGATGACCATTGGGTGGTCCTTGGTTCGGAGCGGAATGCGATGCTGGGTGGCAAAAGCGAGATCCACAAAACAGCTGCAGGCCCCTGTATCCAAGATGGATGGGACCTGTACACTTCCGCCAGGCAACTGGAGGGACAAGGAGAGGACAAGATGGGACTTGGTGTCGGGTAGAGACATCACGTTCCCCATGACCAGGGTAAGGCCCTTGGCCGGGCAATCCCGGATCAGGTGTTCTGATTCCCCGCAGTACAGGCACAAGTTGAAAGTCACACGCCTCAGTCGCTCTTCAGGTGACAGGGGAGAGCGGGGATGCCCATACTGCCATGGTTTCAAGTGTCCATGTAGAGAGGAGGAGGAGGTTATGGTAGGACTGGGTATCCCATGGGAAGGCCATGGGGGCGCAGCAGCTCTTTCCGCTCTGCATTCCCGCAGGCGGCGGTCAATCTAAACGGCCAAGTTGATTAGCGTGTCCAGAGTATGAGGAACCCCGACGCGGGCCAACTCGTCCTTGAGCGGCTCCGAGAGCCCCAGATGGAACTGGTAGCAAAGGGCCGGACCGTTCCAGGCTGTATCAGCGTTCCATCGCCGAAACTCAGAGATGTACTCCTCTGCTGTACAGTGGCCCTGCTGGAGCGTGTGAAGCACGGTCTCCGCTGTTGCGGCCTGGTGGGGGTCCTCGTATAGATGAGACATAGCTTGGAAGAAGCGCTCCAGTGTTGAGGTCTCTGGGTCTTTCTGCTCCAACAACCGGTGAGCCCAGGCCTGGGGCCCATCTCGGAGGAGCGAGATCACAAAACCTACTTTGACTGACTCCAGAGAGAAGGTACGGGGTTGCAGGGAAAAGTAAAGTTCACAGGAAGTCCAAAACGCCCGAAAACTCTGGCGGTTCCCCGCAAACCGCCCGAGCATTGGCACATTGGGCTCCGTAGGAAGAATCGCTAAGATGCGGGATGAGGCCTGATCGGGATCAGCGCAGCGGATGTTGACGCCAGATCCTGAACTTGGCTTTCCAGGCGGACATACTCATCCTGAAGGCTCTTGACTGCTTGAGACAGGCCGGCAAGGCGGGTACACACTTCCTCCATGATAGAGGGCCCCGGCGCAGACTCAGACGGGGCTGTTCGTTACTGTCACATACCTGATGGTTGAGTCTGGCTTATGCGGGGGCAACCTCACCTGTGGCCCTTTTTCAAGAGCCCCTGGTAGTGAAGACAGGGAACTCTGGAGCACAGGGGGCACGAGAGCTGGACCTGGTTACAGATGACAGATGATAGTCCACTGAAGCTCGTGCAGGTAGAAGGTTGGAGATGCAGGCTGGGTCGGTAACAGGGTGGCAGTGCGGTACAAGTGGTTCAGGCGAGCGGATAGTCGAGTACAGGCAGGGTCGGCAACGTGCGGGCAACAGAAGGTTCAGAGGATCAGGCAGAGGCGTAATCGGAGGCAGGCAGAAGGTCGGGGCAGGTGGCAGGCAAGCAGGTCAAACAGGAAGCCAGGGTCACAGGTGCAGGAAGTCTCTCAGAGTGAAGCTGGGGTCACAGGAACCAAAACGCTGTAGAACGAACAGCACTGGCTACAGGGAGCAGGAAGTTCAAATAGAGCTGCTCCTTCCAGGAGCTAGATGAAACAACAATCAACTGCCATTAACCCTTAGCACAGTCTTCTAACAGGGTGGATGTGGAGTAGGAACCTAGAGGTTGACTAGGCCGTGAACGTGGCAGTGTAGGTGGAAGTGGCGGTGGTGGAGGAGGAGGAGGAAGAGGAGGTAGCCAACACTTTTTGTTGCTTGGTTTTTTTTTCTAATTGGGGTGGCCCCCAAAATATTGAGGCATATTCAAAAAAACAAGTATACCAATGGCTGTGTGAGGCCGGTCTAAATGTCTATTCTGCGCAAGGTACAGACAACTCTTGTGGGGTCCATGCCTGGTTCATTTTAATAAACGTTAGCTTGTCCACGTTGGCTGTGGACAGGTGGCTGTGCTTGTCTGTGATAACGCCCCCTGCCATGCTAAACACACGTTCAGACAATACACTGGCTGCAGGGCAGGCCAGCAGCTCCAAGGCATAAAGGGCAAGCTCAGGCCATGTGCCCAATTTGGAGACCCAGAAGTTGAATGGGGCAGACCCATAACTCAGTACGTGTAGGCGTGTGCACACATACTCTTGCACCATGTTGCTGAAATGCTGCCTAAGACATTGCCTATCAGCTGGTGGTGTTGTTTGTTGTGGCGGGCTGCTGACAAAGCTTTGCCACATTTCGGCCATGCTAACCCTGCCTTCTGAGGTGCTGGCGGTGCCACAGCTGCGTTGGACGCCTCTTCCTCCTCCTCCTCTGCCTTCGCCTTGTGCTTCCACTGAGCCCCTAGTGTCATTTGGGAATGCCCTCAGCAGCGCGTCTACCAGTGTGCGCTTGTAGTCTCGCATCTTCCTCTCATGCTCCAGTGAGGGAATTAAGGACAGTACGTTGTCCTTGTAATGGGGATCCAGCAGGGTGGCCACCCAGTAATCAGAACAATGTGGGCAACTCGGCTGTCATTGCGCAGGCACTGCAGCATGTAGTGGGCCTTGTCTTGCCCCCGAGGCAAAGACAAGCTGTCCTCTGTGGGAGGTGTATCACCTGTGTCCTCCGTATCCCCCCAGCCACGCTCCAGTGATGCTGTCACGGTCCTGGTGGTGGAGTCTGGCGTGTGAAGGGAACAACCACTCTTGCGCACCCGATTCAGGGGTCCCTGGTAGAGCAGACAGGAGACCCGTGAGTGCGGGATGGCACGAGGGCCGGATGGTCACTGAAGGTGGTGATGTGAGGCTCCGGATGGTCGTGCAAGTCAGAAGAGTGGTCGTTCAGGCTGGGTCGGCAACTGGCAGGCAGGCAAGGTACAAGGGGTTCAGGCGGAGAGTGGTCAAGTCCAAGCAGGGTTCGTTAACAGATGGGCAGCAAAGGTACAGAAGGGTCAGGCAAACGGATGGTCGTGAATAGCTGGGGTCGGTGCTGGCAGATAGGTAGCAGGTCAGAGCAAGCTGGGTCGGTACACAGGAACAGGAACTACACAGGAAGCAGGTTACAGGCAGGAGAGCTGAGGCTCACAGGTACTCAGACGCTGTAGAATGGACAGGACTTGCTGACAGGAAACAGGAAGTTTAAATAGAGCTGCTTCTCAGAGCTTAGAGGAAACCACAATCAAATGCAAATAACCCTTGGAACAGTCTTCTTCTAACATTGCCCCCCCCAAGGGGCAGCCTCCGGATGCCCAGCTTGGCCAGCTTAGCCGAGTTGTTATCCTGGAAAGTTCGGATGCAGTCATCGGCATGAAAGTTGGTCTCAGGCTCCCAAGAGCTCTCTTCCGGACCGTAACCCCTCCATTTTACAAGGTACTGAACCACCCCGCCCCTTTTCCTACAGTCGAGTATGGACTCGACCTCAAACTCCTCTTCTCCATCGATCAAGACAGGGGCAGGGGGAGCACCAGCTCTATTGGGGAAGGGGTCTGGGATCACCGGCTTCAGTAGAGACACATGGAACACCGGGTGTATCTTCAGAGACTGTGGGAGCTCCAACTCGTAAGACACCTGGTTAATCTTCCGCTTGACAGGGAAAGGCCCAATAAATCGTGGGCCCAGCTTCTTGGATGGGCAGGACAGCTTCAAATTCTTGGTAGACAGCCAAGTC
>BLSH010005555.1:454313-467963 GCA_018402905.1 Glandirana rugosa | reverse complement strand
CAGGAATAGGATTAAGCCTTTTTGAAAGGTCCATTTCAAAATAGACAACTGAGTCTGAGGGTTCCAGCGTAACAAAGCTAGGTTGAATCGACCTTACTGTTTTGCTAGGTTTAGAGATTGTATATGTGAGGGTTGTTGGGATGGTTGGTTAAGAAGTGCTCGGATTGCCGAATAGAAGATTTTGTAGGTTTGGAGGGAGTGTAACACCCCCCGCTGAAATTATCATAGTACATACGTAGGCTTCTATCCAGGGTTGATCTCAACTCGCTTGTGGACCTGCAAGCCCAAGACGACCAGGCAGGCTTGAAGCCCTGTTTCAGGCCCAGGCCCAGGCCTGCCTTGGGTCCGTGCGATCGTTCGGGTTCCGTCCGGACCCGGACCCGGACTTTGTCCCGAAGTTCGGACGGACCAGCAGAACCCGAACGTCCAGGTGTTCGCTCAACTCTAGTTGGGACCTATCTTCGGATGCATACATGATACTATTAAAGTCGCCCCCCACAATGTGAGGGAGGTTTGGATGTTTTAGAAGATAAGCCGTTAGGCTCGTGAAGAATTGGTTGGTAGGGTTGTTGGGAGTGTATATGTTAGAGATTTGGATCGTTTTGTCATTCCAGCTAAGTTGGATCGAAACAATGCGACCTTGGGAGTCTGAGTCAACAGATAAAACTTTACCTGGAAAGTTTTTCCGAATTAGGATAAGGACCCCTGCTTTACGCCCAGTAGCTTCTGAACCTATGACTGTCCCGACCCAGAATTTTTTCATGCGATAAAACTCAGATTGAGGAAGATGGGATTCCTGGATAAGGGCAATGTCTGTGTGGAGTCTTTTGAGGTGTCTCAAGATTTTCGCACGTTTGATCGGAGACCTAAGACCTTTCACATTCCAGGTAGTAATTTTCATAAAAGGGAGGGATGTGGGGATAGATAGCAGGTATTTTTGCTCTTAAGGGATCTAGTGGGATTTAGTAAATATCTAGTGGCATGGTGGACCATCTGGAGAGATGAGAGAGAGGTAGGGCTATAGAGAGAAGAAGTGTCAAAGAAACCCTGTGTGCACAACGATAACCAAGGGATATAATGAGTAATTGTAACTAATTCAAACAAAAAGCTATACAAAACCCATATTAGGGACTTCCCTTTTTTCCACATGTACTCACTGCATTAAGTCAGTTCCCTGTAGCAATGAGACCCTGTGAACGTAGTGTTGCAGTCCTCCTTGAGGTTGGGGTGGCTGAGGTGGAGAGGTCCCAGAGGTTGAGGCTTGGGGGAGAACGGTTCATGTGGCAGAAAAGAGCGAGTAAATAATTGAACGACCACAACTGCGGGCGTAATTGAGACTGAGGTTGTACAGAAATAGAACTTGTCTGTGAGGAGGTCTAATGTGAGATCCGGATCCAATGTTGACGCTATCTCCATCTAAAACTTTAGGCGCATATTGAATCTTCATCTTTGAATAAGTATGTTCCATAAGAAGAAGGGGATGGAAAAAAGGAGTGAAGTTTGGTGTTGGTCAGCTGCCTGCCCTCCTGTCGGTTTGAAGCGTTTAGGCGGATCTTTGCCAGGGCTTCGCTGGTCCATAGGGTGTGAGGAAGAAGGGTCTCTCGCTGCAATACTTGCATAGGACTCCATCCGGAGTAATCGCAGGTAGTGATCCGCCTCTGATGGCTCATGATAGGAAAGCTGATCTCCGTTCAGTGCTTTGAGACTTAGGATGGCGGGGAACGCCAAAGTAAATTTAATGTTCCGTTTGAATAGCTCTGCACAGATCGGTTGGAAGGCTTTTCTTCTCTTGGCTACTTTGGCTGAGTAGTCGGCAAAGATGAGAATGCTTACCCCATCTATACGCAGAGATTTCATCTGGCGATAGTTTTGAAGAATCTCATGTTTGTCCGCGTAGTTTAGAAATTTTGCAATTATAGGCCTTGGGCTATTGCGGTCCGGTTTTGGTGCACCCAGCCGATGAGCTCGTTCAACCGTGCATGGCCCAGGAAGACCTAAGGCTTCTGGGATTTTGGACCCACAGAAATTAATCAGAGCTGTGGAGTGGAGAGATTCCGGCACCCCTATGAATCGAAGGTTACACCTTCTGGATCTATTTTCTAGATCTTCAAGTTTTTCTGTTATCCATCTAATCTGTTTGTCTTGGGCCTGGTCAGATTTATGAGATTGGTAGGCCTCATCCTCCAGGTTGGAGATATACGCTGTTCTGCTTCATTGAGTCTCTCAGCGTGTTCCCTCAGTTCTTTCTGAAAGTTGTGCATGCCTGCCTGAACAGCCTGTTCTACTGAGGCTGAGATGGTGGGTGCCAGCAGGGCAGCTACTGCCTGAGCTATGCGCTCTGCGTCACTTGAGCCTAGGATGGGAGGCTTAGATGGGGCAGTGCTCACCTCCATTTCTGCAGGCTTCATGTGATCCGAAGGTTCGTGCCTCGTGGGCGTAACCAACCGTGCGGGCGTGTCCGAACGAACGGGCACGTCCGGGCCTCGATGCTCCGAGGAGTGGCGGGAGGCACTTTTCTCCACAAAATGGTCCATGCGGGTCTGCCCGGTCCTCTGAGAAGCCCGATCCCTTGTACGTGGAAGCCCAAAAATGCCTCTGGAGTAATTTTGTAGGCAGATCATCGGGATTGCTGTGGGAGCTGATGGGAGAGGCAGCTACTCCACGTGGCGCCGGAACCGGAAGTCCCAAACCGCCTTAAAGAATTCAAATTATTTCAATTCATTTCCCACTATAAAATAAACTTTTCCAAATCACATGCTCTGCACATTACGCTTACAGACACCCAAGTCTCAAATAGTAAAGAGAATTTCCCATTCAAATGGGCCCCAGAAGCAATAACTTACCTAGGCATCCAAATACCTACTCAATTATCAAAACTATGACAAGAACTTCCTGTCATCTATACCATCACAACAGATTTGGAAAAATGGAACAAAGCGCACTTTTCATGGTTCAGAAGAATGGCTATCATGAAAATGAACATATTACCTTGTATCTTATACCTGCTCCAAACAGTCCCCATCCAACTCCCAAAAGCCTTCTTCCTTACAATGAAAATTTCACTAGTTCCTTCCTATGGGCCAACAAATGCCCGTGAATCAATTATTCTCAACTGATTAAACCTAAAACGAAAGGGGGCATCGCTCTACCCGATTTGCAAAATTACTACTGGGCCTGTCACTTGCAACGTGTTGTAGACTGGCAGATACATCACCAAACCAAAGACTGGGTAAAGCTAGAAAGCGCCTTCTCAAACTCACCCATCAGCCAGACCCCCTGGGTTCGCTATAATTCACTACCCAACCACCTAACAACCCACCCACTCATTAATCCTACTCTATGCTCCAAGTACTTATACCAGAATAGTGACAGCCGAGCTTGCAGATCCTGGTCCCGAGAACTACAATCTGATTTATCTGCAGCGGAATGGGCAGACGTTTACACCCATGCCCATAAAGGATCCATAAATGTTTCCTTACAGAAAACAAACTACAAAATCATCTCCAGGTGATCCACTCTGCTCCATCCTGCACAAATTTGATAGGTCCATTCCTGACAGATGCTGGAGGTGCTCCCAAACCCCTGGAAACCTTCTCCACATCTGGTGGGACTGCCCAAACATCCAATCATTTTGGAAGCAGGTCCACAATCAAATCAAAAACATTACAACACACACATTGGAATTCATCCCCGCACAATATCTACTCCATCACCAGGAGGTGAAATCATTCCCATACCACAGGTCACTAGCCATGACGATGGTCAATGCAGCAAAAGACTGTATCCCCAGATTATGGAATACTAAAAAAACGCCAACCCTAATAGACTGGGACCGACGGATCGACAAAATGGCTGAAATGGAAGAACTCATCTCTATCTCCCGAAACACACCTCATAGATTTTACACCCTTGGGGCCGACTAGATTGAGTTTCAGTCCTCCTCTGAATACAATATTACACTGAATCCACCCCATCCCCAGTCCAATTGAATCCCAGCGCAAGAATCCTTAATTGCCTACCTGCATCTCAGGCAATAGCGCTACCTACAGCCTTTCCCTTCATCCCGCCACAAGTCACATAACGCACAAGCACATCCAACAACCACACACTCATTCATAGCCCAACATCATACCTAGTCACGCAACCTATGCTCCCCCTCCACACCTTTCCCCTAGTCCTCCCCTCAGACCTCCCTCTTCCCATCCCACATCCCCATCCCTGCCCCCCTCCCACCTTCTTCATGTAACATTCCCCATAGCTGATAATACAGACCTATAATATGTATGCATGCGGGTCACGCATACAAACATAAACACCTTGATACATACCCCTTCCCTTTTTACACACTATTACTTCTACTCCTCCCTCTAAATACAAAATGAACGTGGTAAGAATATTCATGAACAAGAAACACACGGCACCGACCGTTTGCCCGCAGCAATCTCCTTCTCATAGGTTATGCACAAATGGGTATAGTATAGAATGAGAATTCATTGCTACCAATCTCGCACACTTAAACAATGTGCCTACCAACCGCTCTGAACACAACAACATTTGCGTTATACCCAGGGCTGGCCCAAGACATTGTGCTGCCTGGGTCCAAGAATGAAATGCTGCCCCCCCCCAAAAAAAATAATCACGCCCATTAAAAGACCCCCACATCCATTATTTTATATCCTAAAAATTACAACTAAAATTACATTTATCAGAAAGTCAGATTTACATGCAACAGCACCTTGTCCGTATGCAAAATGATATAACATACCATCGTGTTACTGCTTCCCCATCCTGGCGCCCTAGGGCACCCATGGGTGCAGTGTGTGTCAGCACAGTGACCCCCCCTCCACCCCTCAGGGCCTGTGTACAGTGAACAGTCATCAGTGCAGCCTATCAGGGTCCATCAGTGCCACCTCATCAGTGCCCATCAGTGCAGCCCATCACTGCCCATCAGTGCAACCTATCACTGTCCATTAGTGCCCATCAGTGCAGCCCATCAGTATCCATCAGTGCCACTTTGTCAGTACCCACTAGTGCAGCCTATCACTGCCCACCAGTGTCCATCAGTGCAGCTTATCAGAGCCCATTAGTGCCACCTCATCAGTGCCCTCCAGTGCAGCCTCATCAATGTCCATCAGTGCCACCTCATCAGTGCCCACAAGTGCAACCTACTAGTGTCCATCAGTGCAGCCTATCAGTGTCCATCAGTGCACCCTAATCAGTGCCCACCAGTGCAGCCTATCAGTGCCCAGTGACACCTTATTAGTGCCCACCAGTGCAGCCTATAAGGGTCCATCAGTGCCACCTCAACAGTGCAGCCTATCAGTGTCCATCAGTGCCACCTCATCAGTGCCCACCAGTACAGAATATCACTGCCAACTCATCAGTGCCCACCAGTGCAGCCTCATCAATGTCCATCAGTGCCGCCTCATCAGTGACCAACAGTGCAGCCTATCAGTGCCCCCCAGTGCAGCCTCATCAATGTCCATCAGTGCCACCTCATCAGTGACCAACAGTGCAGCCTATCAGGGTCCATCAATACCACCACAACAGTGCCCATCAGTGCAGCCTATCAGTGTCCATCAGTGCCCACCAGTGCAGATTATTAGAGCCCATCAGTGCCCAATAGTGCAGCCTATCAGTGTCCATCTGTGCCCACCAGTGCAGCCTATTGTGTCCATCAGTGCCCACCAGTGCAGTCTATCAGTGCTCACCAGTGCAGCTTATCAGGGTCCATTAGTGCCACCTCAACAGTGCCCATCAGCACAGCCTATCAATGTCCATCAGTGCAGTGTGTCAGTGCCGCCTCAGAGAATCCACAGGCAGCCATCTCATTGAGAAGGACCTACCTGCCAGTCAGCTCCCACTTCAAACCTGTCACTTAGCTGCACCTGCAGCCTCGGCCTTCTTCTCCGTGCAGATGGCATCAGAAGGGGGGCGGGGTCTGAGAGTGAGTGGTGCTCCCATGCTGCCTGTGCTATGCTGTTTTAATGTGATGTGCCTGGGCCTGCCAGCAGGGAAACTTGCTCCACTCGGACCGCTCCAGCCTACCATTAAAATACAATGGTGCCAGCACGGTACCGACTCTACCTCGCTCCATTCCAGCAGGCAGCAGTGTGTGTCATCTCCTCTCCTCCTGCTCCTGTGACATTGCTGGCGAGTGAGGGAGCGACCGAGCGGCATTGGTTTGGAGCAGTGTGGAGTAAGCATGGCTTGTGGAGCGGAGCCAGTGCGGCGCACTCCGCTCCTCAAGCCATGCTTACTCCACACTGCTCCAAACCAATGCCGCTCGGTCACTCCCTCACTCGCCAGCAATGTCACGGGAGCAGGAGGAGAGATGACACACACTGCTGCCCTTGTATTTTCATGCTGGGCTGGGCTGGCTGCTGCCTGTTGTTCTCGGCCGGCCAGCGGCCGGTAAACTGAGTCTGAGAGGCAGACTCTCAGTTAATGACATTACCGGGCGGCACTTAGCCATACTAACTGCTCTTCTTACACACTGCATTACCGGTGGCGGTGGGACATTGAGGTGACAGCGGCTGCCCCTGCCTAAATTGCCGCCTGGGTCCCATGGTCCCACCGGGACCCATGATAGGGCCGGCCCTGGTTATACCTTGTCTTATTGTCAATGTGTACTGTACTCACTTCTAAGTTGGTTCTGTATTGTCACTTACATATTACTGTCAATAAAATACTATTTGGAAAAAAAAACAAAAAAACTTAAAGTGTTTGTAATCCCTAATAAACTCCATTCTTGTTTTTTGGTCTGCTGACACTTGAAATTGTTTTGTTTCATCTGTTGTTGTTATATTTGTAATAGTAAAAAATACACATTGATCCTTCAAGGAATTGTGTGGCCTGATAACTTCCTCTGCTCTCTGCCTCTGCTCCATCGTTATCATTTAGCATTGTTTTGAGTTCTCTCTGTAGATGTGGAGGGGGGATGTCTTCTGTAACTCAATAAACCACCTGTCCTAGGGTGACAACGGTGCTCCTCCAAAGTTACAGTAAGGCCCCTTTAACACGGGGCAGATCCGCTGGATGGACTCCGCTAACTCAGTGGATGACTGGTCCAGCTCTGCTTACTGTGCTGGGACGGACCTGTCAGAGCCCCGCTGTTCTCTATGGAGAGATCGGATGAAAACGGACAGTCTGTCCTTTTTCATCTGACTCCATCTGATCCGCTGGATGGATAAGGAACGTAGCGCCAATTATCTGTTTTGAGCGGATCTAGTCGGGTGGGATGGTAGGTGGGTGTCAGTGGACACATCTCTGCTGACATCCATCTGCCCATAGAAGTCAATGGTTGGCCCGCTCAGATCTGTCTGAAAAATGGACAGGTGGATCCAAGCAGGCCAATCGTGTGAAAGGGGCCTAAGGGGTGTAAACATTGTAAATGTTAAAAAATAAAGGAAAACAACAAACAAATAAAACTAATGCAACCATTGCATCTTAGGACTCATTTGCCTTGGGGTTCAGATATTCTTTAAGTTATCAAGGCCTAGATAAAAGATACTATTACAATATACCTGGAATAGAGTTATTATTTGAATTACCACCTTTCCCAAGTTAGTGGGTCCCCTATGTCTTGGGCTAAGTTCACATTTGTGTGTTTTGGGAACATGGAGAGGCTGTCAGTTGTGTGGCAATAGAAATATAAGTAGATAAGAAGAGTCATGCCAGAAATTCTGAAATAGCACTGTGAAGTTCCCAATGGACTGCAGAGCGGTCTTTGGGAGAAGATGAGTATAAGACTAAGGGCTTGTTTACACTTGCTTCAAAACAGGCCTTCAGACAGGCTTTGTTAAAGCTCCCTTAACACCAGTAAAAGCTCATGTCACTATATAAAATGGTTAGCTTACAGCCCTGTTTACACCTTGCATTGGCTTAGCTGCGTTTCAGCTTTGCGTCAAAAATTATACCCCACATAGCTTTAGCCATGCTTCAAAGTCTCTCCAATGCCTCCATAGAAGTCTATGACAAAGCTTGTTTGAAGCTCGCTTGAAGCACCTGCGGCTTTTCAGAGGCTGTAATTCAGCTTTAGCTTTGCTTTGTTTTGGAGAAATTGCAGGTGAGATATCAACAAACACACAGGGCATTTACCAAGCTTCAACGTCAAAGCCTTGTTGAAGCCTCACTTAAGCCTCCTCGAAGCACCGCCGAAGCCTCACAAACACATCATAAAAGCTTGTTAAGGATGTATGAGCTTTAATGAGCATTGAAGTCGAAGCAAGTGTAAACTAGCCCTAAACTAGAAAGGGATGTGGGCATTTAAATGACAACTGCACTTAGGACATGTTTACACTTCCTTCAAAACAGGGCGTCAGACTGGCTAAAGCTACCCCATGTAGCTTTAGCCAGGCTTCAAAGCCTCTCCAACGCCTCCATAGATGTCTATGACAAAGCTTGTTTAAAGCTCGCTTGAAGCACCTGCGGCTTTTCAGAGGTTATAATTAAGCTTTAGCTCCACTTTGTTTTGGCGAAATTGCAGTTGTGAAATATCAACAAACACACAGGGCTTTACCAAGCTTCAACAAGGCTTCAAAAGTGCATCACTGAAGCCTCCTCAAAGCCTTGTTGAAGCCTCACTGAAGTCTCTTAGAAGCACCGCCGAAGCCTCAAAAACACATCATAAAAGCTTGTTGAAGCTGTATGAGCTTTAATGAGCGTTGAAGCCGACACAAGTGTAAACTAGCCCTAAAAGTGCACTAAACCTTTAAATGGAAGGATTTCTTCTGAAATACATGATTCCCAGACTAAAGTCATTCACTGTTGAAGCACTAAGGGTTGTGCTTTAAAAACATTAATTTCATGTACTTATTTATCTTATATTGCATTTAAAGTATTATTAGGCATCTTATAAAATCTGTTTTCTTTCTTGACAAGCACACAAATCAAAGAGACATATCTGCATTTTCATGCTCTAATTTTAGATTTAATTATTGTCCATGGTTACACTGAAAATATATCCATATTAAATTTATAATCTGCAATATTTTTTTTTACATTTTTGGGTGTATTTTAAGAGCATAACCATGTATCATTTCTATTTTGCTCCAATAATAGGCAGCTCAACCTTTAACAAATCGAACTACACAAACCAATTAATTCTACATTACTTTATAATTGGCACTGCAGATAAAAGGTCCTATACCATTTGGTGGTAAAACCCTTCAGTTTTAGTTAATACCTTAGAAATAACATTTCAAGGCTTCTTGAAATTACCTTTAGCATTTTACTGGAATGTCCCGGTTAACTGAAGATCACTCTTTGATGTCTTAAAATGTTAATCCCCAGACATCTGAGTCCAAAATGAGGCTGTGAGTGTTCATTTCACAAAAATCAATACTTATCTTTTCTTTCTTATGGTCTCTTTCCACATAATGAATTGTGTCAGGGAGCAGAGGTGATGGCTGATGAGGGACCGAGCCTTGGTGAAAAAGCTAGCAATTGTAGTATCATTCTTTATTTAGAATGCCAGCTGTCAGGCCTGAGACACTGTCACAGGCAAAGAAGACATTAGAGATTTGGGATTTTTATGTTCTGATTTCACTACTGAAACCCCTGAAAAGACTGGGGAGTGAATGGGGATCCAGTCACTATAACAGCTCTTCTAACAGGTGAGACTGATCTAATTCACACAGAATGAAAATAGGCCCTTCCGCACAGAAGTCTCTTGCCGAAGCCAAATCAGACACGGTAAGTCCGTAAAAAAAGGGAATTATGTGGTATTTTGCTATAAATGGACAATATGAGGATGGTGTAAAATAAGATAAAGTACAGTAAAATTGACCAATCTTCCATAAGGAGGAAGAAAGTGACTCAGAGAGATAAACTTCCTAAAGTTAATATTGCTTCTGTAATGTACATAATCCAAGCAAGCTTTATTAGATTCATGTTATATGCCTGCTTGGTTCCTGTTGAGCAGGCTACAAATCTTACAATTTATATACCAGTTGATAGAGGTTCTTTTATTGTATATTTCACATATGGACAATTATTCTGTAATTTTTTGTAAATTGCATTGATTTAAAGATCAAGGCGGGCGGCACAGTTGTGTAGTGGATAGCACTTTCACCTAGCAGCAAAAGGGTCACTGGTTCAAATCCCAACCACGACACTACCTGCCTGGAGTTTACATGTTCTCCCTGTGCCTGCGTGGGTTTCCTCCGGGTACTGCGGTTTCCTCCCACACTCCAAAGACATGCTGGTAGGTAAATTAGATTCTGTCTAAATTGGCCCTAATATATGTATGAATGTGAGTTAAGGATCTTAGATTGTAAGCTCCTTGAGGGTAGGGACTGATGTGAATGTACAATATATATGTAAAGCGCTGCATAAATTGACAGCACTATATAAGTACCTGAAATAAATAAATAAGAATTGACGGTTATGTGTTCAGTCAATTCTTCTGTACTTACTGAATTCCTGGTCACCTGTCCCTAAAGAAAGATACAACTAAGCTATATTTGAGCATTACATAATTACACTGCATAATCTAAATTAAAAATAAAATGGTTATTGTTGTCTACAACATACCATACTTATATCCTATGAGCTTTTTCCTGGCGCATTGCTTAACACAATGAGGCTGATTTACTATAGGCAAATATACTGCGCACTTCAAGTGCATTTGCTCTAGATCTGAGGGGAAGCTCTGCTGATTTCTATCATCCAATCATGTACAAGCAAACATGCTGTTTTTTATTTCCTTGCATGTGATTGAGTATTCTTTGCAATGTGAAGCTTTACCTCATTTACTAAGCTCTGGAGCAAGTGCTCTTGCAGTGCACAGTATATTTGCCTTTAGTAAATCAACCCCAATGAGAGTATTCCCGTTGTAATCCTTCACAAAATTCATTGTCAGTGAGCACAACATATTTAAGAGGATGAAGATACAGTAATGTATTACATGCAGTCCTTTCAATAGCTCTGTTCTTTAAAACTAGGGATGGTCTACCGGTTCTCGTCGAACACAAGTTCATCTCGAACATTGGGGGTTTGCCTGTTCAGCGAATCCCGAACATTATGGGGCGTTCGCTCGAAATTTGAGCGCCCCATAATGCAGTAGAATCGCGGGGAAATGCTGCCCGCTGATTGGCCGAAGCATGCACATGACCTGTAGGCTTTGGCAAGCTTTGGCCAACCACAGCATGCTCTGCTATGAGAGCCATGGCCAATCATTGCTCAGCGGTTCTCAGTCCATGCCCACACTATATAGGGCTCCTTGTACAGCGGCCCCTATGTAGTGCTGTGTTGTGAAAGGGCAGAGAAACATTTAGCTAGTTTAGCTAGTGGCGTGTAGGCAGAATAGTATATAGATCTAGTGTAGAGTATATACAGGCCGTGTAAGAATATATATGTACCATATATATATATATATATATATATATATATATATATATTTATTTTCAGTTGTGCTCATAAGTTTACATACCCTGGTAGAATTTATGATTTCTTGGCCATTTTACAGAGAATATGATAGAGAACACAAAAACTTTTCTTTCATTCATGGTTAGTGTTTGGCTGAAGCCATTTATTATCAATCAACTGTGTTTACTATTTTGGCCCGATAACATGCACATGTTGACACAAATGGGTTTTAATTGCTATTAAACGTAACCATCCTCACATGTGATCTTTTTGCTTGTAATTAGTGTCTGTGTATAAAAGGTCAGTGAGTTTCTGGACTCCTGACAGATGCTTGCTTCTTTCATCCAGTGCTGCACTGACATTTCTGGATTCTGAGTCATTGGGAAAGCAAAAGAACTGTCAAAGGATCTACGGGAAAAGGTAGTTGAACTGTATAAAACAGGAAAGGGATATAAAAAGATATCCAAACAATTGAGAACGCCAATCAGCAGTGTTCAAACTCTAATCAATTAGTGGAAAATGAGGGGTTCTGTTGAAGCCAAACCACTGTCAGGTAGACCAACTAAAATTTAAGCCACAACTGCCAGGAAAATTGTTTGGGATGCAAAGAAAAACCCACAAATAACTTCAGGACTCTCTGAAAATATGTGGTGTGACTGTTTCAAGATGCACAATAAGGAGGCACTTGAAGAAAGATGGGCTGCATGGTCGAGTTGCCAGAAGAAAGCCATTACTAAGCAAATTCCACAAAGTATCCCTCTTACCATATGCTAAATAGCACAGAGAAAAGTCTCAAACCTTCTGGCACAAAGTCATTTGGAGGGATGAGACCAAAATTGAGCTTTTTGGCCACAACCATAAACGCTACATTTGGAGAGAAGTCAACAAGGCCTGTAAAACACGGAAGTGGATCGCTGACATTTTGGGGATGTGTGAGCTACAAAGGCACAGGAAATTAGGTCAAAATTGATGGCAAGATGAATACAGTATGTTATCAAAAAATACTGGAGGAACATTTACATTCATCAGCCAGGAAGTTGCGCATGGGACGTACTTGGACATTCCAACATGACAAAGATCCAAAACACAGGTCAAGTCAACCTGTCATTGGCTACAGCAGAATAAAGTGAAGGTTCTGGAGTGGCCATCTCAGTCTCCTGACCTCAATATCATTGAGCCACTCGGGGGAGATCCCAAACGTGTAGTTCATGCAAAACAGACCAAGAATTTCCAGGAACTGGAGGCTTTTTGCAAGAGGAATGGGCAGCTTTACCATCTGAGAAGATAAAGAGCCTCATCCACAAATACCACAAAAGACTTCAAGCTATCATTGATGCTAAAAGGGGGCAATACACCGTATTAAGAACTGTGATATATAAACTTATGATCAGGGTCATTTGGGTAGTTTCTGTTGTCATTATGATTTGAAAAGAGTAAATGCATTTGATTTGATAATTAATGGCTTCAGCCAAACACTTACCATGAGTGAAAGAAATGTTTTTGTGTTATCATTCATATTCTCTGAAATATGGCCAAGGAATCATAAATTCTGTCAAAGTATGTAAACTTATGAACACAACTATATATATATATATATATATATATATATATATATATATATATATATATATATATAAATAAAATATTCTGCCTTTAGTGTAGACTATATACAGCTCATTCAGTGTATAGTATATAGAGTCCGTTCAGGCAGTGTAAGAATATATATGTACTGTAAATAGTATACATATATAAAATACACTGCCTTTAGTGTAGAATGTATACAGCTCATTCAGTGTATAGTATATAGAGTCCGTTCAGGCAGTGTAAGAATATATATTTACCATATATAGTGTAATATATATATATATATATATATATATATATATATATATTACACTGCCTTCAGTGTACCCAGTGTACCCACCTCCGTTAAGTAGTGTCCACTAGGAGTAAACTCTAGACGTTGTCCACTCGGTTTAACCCAAAGGTATGACTAAACGTCGTTTCCCACGGTTATGGTGACTGTTCCGTTCGTAATACCAAAAGAGACAAAAGGAGTATTACAAATAGAAAAATTTACAATAAATAGTAAATGTCAAAAAAACAGTTTGTGTTCGATAGACATCATTATACAACCAATTAAACTATGTAAAGGAAGTCATCTATAAGGTGTTATACATGTATTTGAAGTACCCACGGTTATTACCACTCGTCCTGACATATATCAGATGTGACTTCCGTCACATTATATATATATATATATATATATATATATATATA
>BLSH010005555.1:407620-419955 GCA_018402905.1 Glandirana rugosa | reverse complement strand
GGGCCGAGGTCCTCCACCAACCCGTTTCTGGGGTAACCGCAAACTGCCTTAGATAGAAGTTGTTGTGTCAGGTGACGTGTTACGATCCCTTCCTGGAGTTTCTTATGAAGTCCAACTTAAACTCAGTACTTCAGAGTGGGTACTGAGAGACCCGACGGGTGTTTTGTCATTATTCCCCGTTCTAATCACAACTCGCTTGGGCCTGACATTGCAAGCCCAGGCATGGCTTGAAAGCCCACAGGCCCCGTGCCTGGGCCTGGAAAGTTTTTAGCAAGCCCAAGCCGGACCCCAAGACGATAAAATGAGATGCACAACTCTTCGACGTCCCGTCGGTTAGTTGTTCGCAAAGTGACCATGCCATTAGTAGGCATGGCTGTGATGGCTTCTAAGGGCAAACCAGTGAAACGCTTGTTGATTGGCTGCCCTGCAGCTTCTCAACACGTAGAGTAAAATAGCAGAACCCCAGGCCGAACCCGAACGATTTTTGAAAGGTCCGGGTCCGTGCCCCGGACACCCGAAAGTTCGGTACGGACCCGAACGTTACAGTCCGGGTTCGCTCAACACTAATCTTGCCCCTTATTACTGTTTTGTGGGCAGCCCAGAGAGTCATGGGTGAGACTTCATGACTCAAATTCAACCTGAAGTATTCTTTGAGGTCCTTCCCTAGCATTGTGCAGTGGACTGTGTTGTTGAAGATAGATTCCGTCAAACGCCAATGGGGTCTTTGCCCAACCACCTCCTGGAGCCGGGAATAAACAACTACCATTGAGTGGTCAGATAAGGGGGAGTCCCTTATGAATGATTTGGAGACTAGGGGAATTGCGGGGGCCACCATAAAAACATGATCAATCCTAGCAAAGGATTTATGAGAGGCAGAATAATGGGTGTAGTCTCTTGTTTTCAGGTTACATTCCCTCCATATATCTACTAGTCCCAGTGAATAAAGAGACTTAGCGATTCTCAAGCTCCGTTTTGGGAGCTGCAAGAGATGGGCTTAAGCAGCCCCAGATTTGTCCATCATGTGATCAAAAGCTGTATTAGAATCCCCCTAGGATCACCGTCCCCTCGAAGTGGGGGGAAAGGGAGCCCAGCATGGAATGGAAAAATTGGACCTGCCCCTGGTTAGGGGCGTAATAGGAGACAAATGTGAAAAGGTGACCCCTGAGTTCTCCAACCAAAAGGCTAAATCTACCATCCGGGTCTCTGATTACCTGTCGAGATTGGAACCCAGCTCCCTTGGCAAAGAAAATTCCCACCCCTCTTATTTTATCTGGGGCATTTGCCAGAAGGAATTGAGGACATTTTGCATGTATACATTTTGGTTTAAAATGATTGGGGAAATGGGTTTCCTGCAGAGAAGGACCTCCAGATGCTGCAAGTGGGTGGCCTGAAAATATTTTCTGCGTTTTAAGGGGGAATTTAGACCTTTGACATTGTGCAACGCTAATTTCAACATTGCTGGGGGATCGGGAGAGGGTGTCATGGTGGCTTAAGGGGGCTATATACATCACTGAGGGTTGACACACCCATCCTGGTAGCGCATAGAGGGAAAACTTCACCACCTATGGAGCGAGTGCCTGGACACCTCTTACATCCATCCAGAGGCTGCTTCCCTGGAGCCTGGAAGGGGAGAGAAAACATAGAAGAACAGGAGGAAGAAGAAAAGAAAAGAGACAAGCAATGGAGAAAGCAAAAGAGGGGGGAGACAGGCAAACACTGTCAAACTCCTCCGTGTCCGGGAACCAAAATACTAGCCCCTGTGCCTCAAGAAATTCCTGAAGACATAAGCCACACTGGCAGAATCACTTCTGCTCCTGGGAGAAGCATTCAGTGGCACCCAAGAGCAGAGGGAGGAACATGCCCACCACCCCACCCCTAAAACAGCCCAGTGCAAAAACAAACAGCGGGTCTAGCCCCTTAACTAAATATTCCAGTACACTTCTAGGGCAGTAAGCTCCCCTTGGCCCCGCAGCCCCCTATGGGGGGAAGGCCCGGGGGCAGGAAAACGGAAGGGAGAAGGGGCCCCCAAATGGGCCATCCCTCACCCCCCATCCCCCAGCCCCAGGAAGCCACCCATCAAAAGGGAAAGAAGACCAATATAGCCCCTCTGAGGCTTTGAGAGCAATGAAAAGTACAACTAGTATACGAACGATAAGTAAACCAATAACTTGATACGAGAACCAAGATCCCGTGACTATTGGAGCCCTAATGAATCTGCACAAGAAACCGCAGCTAACTCCAGACTGTTTCACACAAGCAGAGGAATCGGACAGAGCGGCGCCGGGGCCCACGGCTAACCCAAGAATCCCCCCAAGGCCCCACAGGAATTTCCCTCCGGGCGCCCCTGTACTGAAGAATACAGCAGAACCAAACTGTAAAACAACTGAAACTGTTTGAGTAACGAAAAAAAGAAAGTCAAAAGTAATTTCCACAGCAAGGAAAGGGAGCCCCTTTGGAACAAGACAATCAAAGCACAGTACCCCATGCATTACTACTTTCTATCAAGATTGCGGGGTTCCTCCACACCAGAGGGATGGGGCTTTGAGGAGAGGGACGTTTGGAGGAGCCCACACTTTTGGAGTGAAGGGAGGAGGATGGATCCAAAGAGATAAAGTTCAGCTTGATCAGAAGATGTTCTCCCTCCTAGAAAGGTACTGAAGCCATACCTTTTGCCTTTGTATGAGAAGGAAAGGCGAAACGGGAAAGACCACCAATATTTGATGGATTTTCGGGCCAGAACTTCAAGTAGGGGTCTCAAGTCCCTCTGCTTTTGGATGGTAGCAGGGGAGATATTAGCAAAGACTTGGATTAAGTGTCCCTGGAACGAGAGTTGGGGAGAGCTCCTGGATAGTTTCAGGATTTCCTCCTTAACTGCGTAAAAGTGAGGCTTGACTACGACTTCTCTTGGCAGACAATCCGAGCGGGGGGCCTGGAGGGCCCTGTGGGCCCTGTCCAATTCCAACCTGTGTTACGGAATATTGGGGACAATTCCTTGATGAAGGATTGGACCGCACCTGGCACATCGGCAATGGATTCCGGGAGCCCTCGGATTCTAAAATTGTATCTCTGAGAATGGTTCTCGAGGTCCTCAATTTTGGAGAGGGCTGTATCTAGCTGGTCTTCAAGGTCTTGGAATGCACAATGTGTTTTGGTTGGCTCTAGCAATTGTTTGATCAGTCTTTTGTTAGATGGCATCAATCCTGGGCCCCAGATTTTGGAGGTCTGTTTGGATAATAGAAGTGATTTGAGAGGCAGTCTGCGGCAGACCCTTGGAAAGCATTTTGAAGAAGGTTTCCATCTCGAACCTCAGATCAGAATGCAGTGTCAGTGCAGGAGATCCCAAAATTCCCAGGGTGTCCAAGTTAAGAACCCAGGCTCCTGAGAGAGAAGCGAACATCTTGTTCAAAGTCCTCTCCAGGAGGGAAGCCGTAGAGGCTGGGGAAAGTATCTGGGGGTTGTTGGGCTCTGGGATGGGGGGTCCGGGGCTTGGGAGAATTTGTGAGCCCCCTCTACTTACGTCTCCATGTCCTCAGAATTGTCCTTGTGATTGAGCCTAGTTTCAGGGGCAGTGGGGAGTTTTCAGGGGTCTGGCCCGTGAAACCCGGGTGTTTGGATAGGTCTCTCCTGACTGCTGAAGCATACATGTGGAAATTTCCTTAAAGGGGGCTTCCTCAGTGAAGAAGAGGCAGATGGAGCATCCGGGGGCACTGCGAACACCAAAGGGGGGTCTAGGAGTCAAGGGTAGCAGAGAGGGGAACAGAGAGGGATATAGCAATAGTGGCAGCTAGGAAGGACACAGATGGCTGGCTGGGATAGCTGCTGCCTCCTGGCTTCAGTGTGGAGACTGTGGTCCTAAGCTCTTCTGCACTCTGCAGGCTTCAGACTGAACCCCTGTTGCTCTGTTATATAAGGAAGACTGCCTAGGAAAGATGGAGACCCTCTGGGAATGAAGATCATTGGTGGAGAGGCTCCCTGTTATCTGTTTCCCTGTAATTCAGTGTGCGTATGGTAGGAGAAAAGGCCTCAGGCTCTGTCTCACCCACTGGTCTTATATGTGGCCGAAAGCAGCTCCTGCAGGGACCCCCCCAGGCACTTATAAAGGTCCAGGGATGCTCCAGAGTAGGCTGCTGTGTGGGGTAGACTCTGTGGGAAACTCGGTCCTCTGGGCCGCCTCTGCTGCTTGGCGGGGTCCGCGCGCTTGCAGGCTGCAGCCAACCCTCGTCTAACAGCCGCACCCGGTGGGATGTGCTCTTCCATCCGAGTGGGATCGCGGGGTTCCAGTTGATTTGCCTGCGGGAGACCACCACTGGGGGCTCTTGTGGTGTGGACAGGAGACACCTCTGAAGGCTGCTGGTGGGCTGCTGGAGCGGAGCGGGTTGGAGCTCCGAGATCACGCCACCATCTCAGAAGGCCGGAGCATGCGCACTCCGACAGTTATTTCTTTCTAGAATGAGGCTGGAGGGGATTCTTCAAAAGGGACTAAAATCTGATACTTAGAAATGAAAGAATAGTAATTTACATTTGTACTAGCACCAAATTTCAAGAATGCTTGACTATAGAAACTATATTATAAATAGGAGGCTTTTGTAAACCCAAATAAGTGTCTTTTGGTTATTCTACAAGTAGAAGTACTACTCCCACCCATTTCAGAATAAATTTAGATAATCTTTTTGGGGGCAAGCACAGGTTGGTAATTCATAAAAAAAATCTCTTTGGATGGGACTTTTATACGGCAGCCAAACAAAAAAGGATTGAAAATTATGTATATATAAAATTATAAAATTTTATTTACCACATCATTAAAAATAAAGCCCCACATGAGGCATACTTAAAAACCAATAGATTTGTCATAGCATACATTAGATAAATTTGGTAGACAGCAGTTATACCCAATCCCATGTCTAGCTGTACATACTGTATCTGTGAGCAACAGCTAAGCATGAAATAGGTCATCCAACGACGTTTCAATGTTCTTCTTCGGGGATATTTTTCACCACTAGATAATCAGATATATGCCAGTTTTCTATGCTATGTGAAGGTTTCCCATTTAGGGGGACATATGTGGAGACATCCAACAATACCACCTCAAAATATTTTGAGTATTGTAGGTTGGTATTTAGCTAACAAAATCACATGTACACACCCGGCCGTGGGTGAAAGCCAGCAAGACACAAGGGGGATATGATGCTTCAAACCAGAACTTGTGTCATGTAGAGCCCAAGAAAAATATACAGTATCGTCTTGATCCATCATCTGATAACTTAATACATTCCTTAAATAGCTAAGGGGTGTAGTAACCTGATGATATCAATGGGGGACTCCACACCCTTATGATGTCTTGAATCCAGCATGCCCCGGTCAGTGACATAACAAGGAGCAGGGTCACCCACTGATGTCATCGGGCTGCATGCTTGGATAAGAGCCTGGCATGGATTTTGGGGGGACCGCACGCCAAACAAATGGTGTGGGGTTCACCTTAAAAATCAATACCACATCTAAAGGGCCTTGTATGGATTGAGGGGGGCCCTTCTTTCAGAAGCTCTTTACCATGTGATCAGCCGTGACCAATCACGGCTGATCACAGTGTAAATAGGAAGAGCCGTATATCAGTTTTTCCTCTACTCGCTAATGCAGACTTGGGGGCTGCACTGATTGTTTATCAGTGCAGCCACCAAGGATCCCCACCCAGGACCACCGGGGATTCCACCCAGGGACCACCAGGGAGAGCCCACCCAGGACCACCAGGGAGCCAACTCTGACCACCAGGGAGCCCATCCTAGACCACCAGGTAAGGGGCACAATACTCAAAATAGATGGCACTCAGTGCCCATTTCAGATACCACCCAGGACCACCAGGCAATGCCCACCTCACAGTGCAAATTATCAGTGCACACCAGTGCCACCTATCAGTGCCCATCAGTGCCACTTATAAGTGCCCATGAGTGCCACCTATAAGTGCCCAGTGCCACCTATCAGTGCCCATCAGTGCCGTCTATGAGTGCTCATCAGTGCCACTTATCAGTGCCCATTAGTGCTGCATATCAGTGCCACTTATCAGTGCCCATCTTTGCAGTTTATCAGTGCAGTCTATCAGTGCCCATCAGTGCTGCATATAAGTGCCTCAACATCAGTGCCCGTCAGTGCCACCTCATTAGTGTCATTTAGTACTGCCTCATCAGTGCCTGTCAGTGTAGCCTCATCAGTGTACATCAGTGATGGAGAAAATGTACTTATTTACAAAGTTTTGTGACAAATTTTTAGGTCTTTTTTTATTTGTAGCACAAAAAATAAAAACCGCAAAGGTGATCAAATACCACCAAAATAAATCTATATTTGTGGGGAAAAATGATAAAAAACATTGTTTGGGTACAGCGTCGCATGACCGCGCAATTGTCATTCAAAATACGACAGCGATGAAAGCTGAAAATTGGTCTGGGCGGGAAGGGGGATAAGTGCCTGGCATTGAAGTGGTTAAGGATGTGGCGGCCAGCTTCCCGACCCGCTCCTTAACAGCCGGCTATTCTTCACACAGAATTCAAATCATTTTTCGACCGATCCAAATTCAAATTATTCCGAAGATTTGGGATTCGCTAGAAAATGAATAAATGAAACAAAATTAAATGAAACAAAATAAATTAACAAAACAAAATTAGTAACATAACAAATCTATCCGAAATTAAACAATTTTTTTTTTCCATTCTGCACATGTCTAGTAGCATCAAAACAGTGAGTTTACTCCATGCCAAATATAGTTTTCATATATAGTTTATTAGCTTTCCTGCCCACTTTTAGTTAAAATAAAGGCACACTTCAAACAGATATGTCTTCCTACGCAGGGGGTTCTCACCAATAATATGAACCACAACATAATATTTAACCTACTGGCTCTCTTGTGGCAGCTTTACTGCTTCAAGGATCTCTTCAGGGTCCTCCTGACAATTAGTACCTTTTTGGTCCCCCTGACCATGAAACACATCCCAGTGTTTATGCACAGAGAAAAGATATACCTGTGCTCAAATCCCATTCAGTATTTGAGCAGAGGTATATCTTCTCTCTGTTGTAACGCAGATCAATGACCAGACCTGAACCTAATAGCTCTCCCCCACCTTGTGTCTTTATGCCTCAGGTTGGCATGGTGTCCACTGTAACATTTGTAGTGGCAAAGCAGTGTAGGACTTGCCATAAGAGGAATTACTTTGATACAGCTGGCCAGATTAACCACTTCCTTACTGGGCACTTAAACCCCCCTCCTGCCCGGACCAATTTTCAGTTTTCAGCGCTGTCGCTCTTTGAATGACAACTGCGTGGTCGTGCGGCGTTGTACCCAAACAAAATTGGCGTCCTTTTTTTCCCACAAATAGAGCTTTCTTTTGGTGGTATTTGATCGCCTCTGTGTCATTTCTGATCGCCGCTATAAACAAAAAAAGAGCAACAATTTTGAAAAAAAACAATATTTTTTTACTTTTTGCTATAATAAATATCCAAAAATAAAAAATAAAAAACAAATTTATTCATCAGTTTTGGCCGACATATATTCTTCTACATATTTTTGGTTAAAAAAATCGCAATCGGCGTTTATTGATTGGGTTGCGCAAAAGTTATAGCGCCTACAAGCTATGGACATTGATTTATGGCGTTTTTATTATTATTATTTTTTTTACTGGTAATGGCGGCGATCTGCGATTTTTAGCGGTACTGCGATATCGGGGCGGACATGTCGGACGTTTTTGACACTTTTTTGGGACCAATGACATTTATACAGCGATCAGAAATTTAAATGTGCACTGATTACTGTATAAATGTCATTGGCAGTGAAGGGGTTAACCTGCAGGGGGCAGTGAAGGGGTTAACTATGTTCCCTGGGTGTGTTCTAACTGTGGGGGGGCGGGGTTGACAGGGGCATGACAGATCTAACTGATCCCAGTGACAGGGATCAGTAGATCTGGCATACCCCCCCTCACAGAACGGGGAACCGCCGTGTTTACTTCGGCGGTTCCCCGTTCCTCCTGTCTGTACGGAGATCGCGGGTCTCCGGCGGACATCGGGTCCGCCCGACCCGCGGGCACGCTCCCGCAGTGTGCGGCGGCACGTGCACGCGCCGCTCGCGCCCGCGGGAGCGCGCCCAGCACGAGCCGAATGGGAGGACGTCTATTGACGTCC
This sequence comes from Glandirana rugosa, assembly GCA_018402905.1. Classification (NCBI taxonomy): domain Eukaryota; kingdom Metazoa; phylum Chordata; class Amphibia; order Anura; family Ranidae; genus Glandirana; species Glandirana rugosa. Next base: position 411,795 of record BLSH010005555.1, on the reverse strand, counting down.
TCCCGGCATTTTAGAGCCGCGCTGTAGCCGTCATTCGGCTATAGCGCGGATGCGAGGTAGTTAAGCATGTATTGCGATAACTGTGAACTAAAAATCCCTGTTTTTCGTTGCATAGTTTGCTGGAAAGGGTGTATAGCAGTGTGCATAGTATCCATCTAGAATTTGTAGTGCTTATGCACATATGCTGCACCTCAGCTCTGCGTCTTGCTTACAGCTTCCAGAGGGTGGGGCTCTAACTCTGGCTCTCATATGAAGCCATCAGACACCGGTGCCTGCTTCCTACAAAATCTGGCAAAAAACACCATTTTAAACAGTGGCACAGGCTTAATCTGCTACAATACTAATACTTATGTGTGAAACAAACATGTTTAACCATTTCCCTACCAGCGCTGTAAATAGGCAGCAGCTGGCTTTGAGTGGCTCTACCAGGACATAGTCTGCACCTGCAGGCTATATCCCGGTATCATTTTTTAGAGCTGGTGGTCGGCTATCTAGGGGTAAGGACCGATCTGGCTCGGGAGCCGCTCGGTCGTTATCCCAGGGGGCGGGAGGGGACACCCCCCTCCCGCCGCCTTCCTCCGCTCTTCTCCGGCCTCCCGTCATACTGGGAGACCGGAGCGACGATCCGGCGCATCTGCCGGCTGGAAGGAGACCTGATAGAAGCCGTAATTGGCTCCGATCGGGTCTCCTTCGGCAAATTCCGGAAGCGACGTCACAACGTCACTTCCGGTTTACTCGGTGGCTAACGGTGCCAATTTTTAAAAAATGACAGTATTCAGAATTGCCATTTTTGGCAATCTGAATACTGTGAAGTGCAAAGGAGGGATTGGGGGTCTTTTAGACCCCCCAGCCTTCCAAAAAGTGTACCTGTCACCATATATTACTATCACAAGGGATGTTTAGATTCCTTGTGATAGCAATAGAAGTGATCAGATTGTTTTTTTTAAAGGAACAGTGTTAAAAACAAATAAATAAATAATAATAAAAAAAAAAAATAATAATAATTTTAAAGTGCCACCATCCCCGCGAGCTCGCGCAGCAAAGAAAACGCATACGTAAGTCGCACCCCCCATATGAAAACGGTGTTTAAACCACACATGTGAGGTATCGCCACGATCGCCAGAGTGTGAGCAATAATTCTCGCAAAAGACCTCCTCTGCAACTCTAACCTGGTAACCGATAAAATTTTTTAAAGCGTTGCCTATGGAAATTTTTAAGTACCGAACTTTGTCGCCATTCCGCGATTGCGCGCAATTTTCAACTGTGTCATGTATGGTATCTATTTACTCGGCGTAACATCCTCTTTCATAATATACAAAAAAATTGGGCTTACTTTACTGTTGTCTTATTTTTTAACTCAAAAAAGTAAAATTTAAAAAAAAAAAATCGTGCATGAAAGACCGCTGCGCAAATACCGTGTGACAAAAAGTATTGCAACGATCGCCATTTTATTCTCTAGGGTGTTTGAAAAAAATATATATATAATGTCTGGGGGTTCTAAGTAATTTTCTAGCAAAAAAAAACTGTGTTTAGCTAGTAACCAACAATTTAAAAAAGGGGCCCGATTGGTAAGTTGATAATTAACACAAAAACACAGAATAATCCACATACAAAGAGTTGAGTGATAGATTGTTTCTATATAATACACCCAGGAATAATAATAATAAAAAAGTCTAAGTGAAAATAAAAGGATAAAAAAGTGTCAATCATAATACCAAGTATAATGACATTTTTCATCTTAGATAATCCATAAAAAACTGTTTACCCAGTGAATATTTATATAAACCAACACTGTTCCTTCCTTAGTGATGCCTTAACCTTACAATGAAGATTGCACTCACCAAAAGAACATACAGTGCATATAAAAATCTACACATCCCGGGTAAAATGTCAGGTTTCTGTGTAGTAAAATATGAGACAAAGATAAGTAATTTCAGAACTTTTCCCACCTTTAATTTGATCTATAAACTGTACAATTCAGTTGAACAACAAACTGAAATCTTTTAGACAGAGGGAAGTAAAAATAAAAAACTAAAATAATGTGGTTGCATAAGTGTGCACACCCTTAAACGAATACTTTGTTGAAGCACCTTTTGATTTTATTACAGCACAGTCTTTTTGGGTATGAGTCTATGAGCGTGGCACATCTTGACTTGGCAATATTTGCCCACTCTACTCCAAATATGTTGGATTGCGAGGGCATCTCCTGTGCACAGCCCTCTTCAGACCACCCCACAGATTTTCAATGGGATTCAGGTCTGGGCTCTGGCTGGGCCATTCCAAAACTTTCATCTTCATCTGATGAAACCATTCTTTGTTGATTTGGATGTATGCTTTGGGTCATTGTCATGCTGAAATATGAAGTTCCTCTTACTGTTCAGCTTTCTAACAGAAGTCTGAAGATGTTGTGCCAATATTGACTGGTATTTAGAACTGTTCATAATTCCCTCTACCTTGACTAAGGCCCCTGCTCCAGCTGAAGAAAAACAGCCCCAAAGCATGATGCTGCCACCACCATGCTTCACGGTGGGTATGGTGTTCTCTTGGTGATATGCAGTGCTGTTTTTGTGCTAAATATATCTTTTGGAATTACAGCCAAAAAGTTCAACCTTGGTTTCATCAAACCATAACACATTTTACCACATGCTTTTGGGAGACTTCAGATGTGTTTGTGCAAAATTTAGCAGGGCTTGGATGTTTTGCTTCTTAAGAAAAGGCTCCCGTCTTGCCACTCTATACCATAGCCCAGACATAAGAAGAATATGGAAGGATTGTTGGCACATGTACCACACAGCCAGTACTTACCAGATATTCCTGCAGCTCCTTTAATGTTGCTGTCGGCCTCTTGCCAGCCTCCCTGACCAGTTTTCTTCTTGTCTTTTCGTCAATTTTGGAGGACATCCAGTTTATAGTGTAATGTCACTGTTGTGCCATATTTTCTCCACTTGATGATGACTGTCTTCACTGTGTTCCATGATATATCTAATGCCTTGGAAATTCTTTTGTACCCTTCTCCTGACATACCTTTTAACAATGAGATCCCTCTGATGCTTTGGAAACTCTCTGCGGACCACAGCTTTTGCTGTAGGATGCAACTAAGGAAATGTCAGGAAAGACCTACTAGCACAGTTGAACTTTATCTGGAGTTATTCAGAGGCACATTAAAAGATGGCAGGTGTGTACTGACTCCTATTTAACATAAGTTTGAATGTGATTGCTTAATTCTGAATACAGCCACATCTCCAGTTATAAGAGGGTGAGCACACTTATGCAACCACCTTATTTTAGTTTTTTCCTTTTTACTTCCCTCCCCTAAACGAGTTCAGTTTGTTTTTCAACTGAGTTGTACAGTTCATAGGTCACATTAAAGGTAGAAAAGTTCTGAAATGATTTATCTTTGTCTCATTTTTTACATCACAGAAACCTAACATTTTAACAGGGGTGTGTAGACTTTTTATATTCATTGTACCTCTATTTTCTCAAAATAGGCCAGCTCAGCTTGAGGTAAATCCATGGAAGTGATCCTGCACTGTCAGCATGCAACAATGCTCCAGGGATCTAGGGGTAGGGTGGCCACATTTACAAACTGCCATTAAGGGAACCCCCCCCCGCAGCCAAAAAAACTGATGATTTTTGATACCTTTTTTTGCCAATAAGTGTTCCCCACAAACAGCACATTTCAGATGGCAAGCAATTCATACACTCTACACAGTCTCCCCCCAAGATGATATGCACCACACACATATACACACAAAACCTAGATATGTTTCCAAAACCCAGCTGACAAGCAAAAGATTGGAGACTGATAACTAAGGAGGTTATGAAGGCAGACCCTCTCTGACTTATTCTCAACAGTTAGTTTGCTGACTAAATCTACAGAACAGAAGAATGTAAGGCTACCTTTATTAAATCTGGAGGAGGTGGGCATGTGACACTGACGCCTCACACCCAATGATGTCTGAATCTCTGAGGAATCAGACGATGTCCCCTCTCAGGTGGCAAGTCCCTCAGTCAGGCAGGAGGAGGAGAAAAAGGGCAGCAGATCTGAGCCAGCTATGCTGCAGCAGCAACAGCACACAGAAGATGATCACCACTGTCAGCCAGTCCCTGCAAGTCACGTTCTAACCTGCTAAGCAGCATTAGGCAGCCACCGGGCGGGGGGGGGGGGGGGGCAT
>BLSH010005555.1:379886-405658 GCA_018402905.1 Glandirana rugosa | reverse complement strand
GGGTGGTAGGTGGGTTGTAAGTGGTTGATGGGGGGTGTTTTATGTCACTAGGCAGCGCTGTGGGCATTGCACATCGCCCACAGCGCTGCAGCACCTCCTCTCTCCCCCCTCTCTCCTCTCACACTGCACTGATCGGTGCGGAGAGGAGAGAGAAGCCGGCGCTTCCGCCGGCTTGTTTACATGTGATCACGCCGTCATTTGACGGCGCGATCACGTGGTGAAAGGCCGCTCACAGCGGCCATTCACCGCGATCCGTGATCAGTCGGGTCCCCCGGACCCGACGGTCACGGATGTTCCCGTGTGCGCGCCCCAGGGGGCGCGCGGGAAGCGCGATTCTGGGAGGACGTCAATAGACGTCTTCCCAGAATTAAGCAACCGCCCTGTAGACGTCATTTGTCTATAGGGCGGTTGTTAAGTAGTTAATTACCACTTTAATCAGCCACAGAACCTGTGGAATTAATATGTGTTCGGTTGTAAAGGGATGAGGTGGCAACCCTAACCATTATATATGCTCTCTATCCCACATAAGCATAGTAACATAGTTAGTCAAGTTGAAAAAAGACACAAGTCCATCTAGATCTAAATAAGCATTTAGATGCTTGGGAAAATGTGGCACAGTACTCCCTATATAAAGGCAAATCTGAGCTAGTAAAGGGATTCCATAGACTCAAATGAAAGAGTGTCCGGGCTGTCTCTGCCACAACTCCCTCTCTGAATGGAAGTGCAACTGACTTTTCCACCAGATAACACCTCATGTACCAGAAAATAAATGATGGTATTACAAACAATGAATCCATTGTCAATCAATACAGGTATGGAAATGATATCACTTAAAATAAATAAAAAAACAACAATCAAAAAATATAGATTAATCTTATGCATAAAATGGAAAAAACATACTATTATCCTGAAAAAATATACATTTAAATAATTTAAATATATCTGAAAAAATGTTTTTATTAATAATCACAAAACATTATTAAAATTAAAAAATAATAATAAGGCCTCATACACACGGGCATCTGAAAAAGAATAGGCAAAACGTCGGGTCCGTCGTTTTTGAAAAAATCGGCGTTTTTTCCGGCGTTAATGAGCGTTAGTGAGCGTCGGCGTCAATAGGCGTTTTTTTAAAAAAAATCAGTCCTCTGCTATTTTTCAACCTAAAAATGTCAAAAAGAGTTGGTTAAAGCATGTACGGAGTTAGCGGGCGTTAGTGAGCGTTTTGCCGATTGGCGTCAAAAAACGCCAAAACGCTACAGCCTCAGAACGCACTGGTCCTGCATTCTAGAAACAGCTCACTAATGCTGACGCCCTCTACTGCTCAAAACCGCTGGCATTTTTAGAGGGCCATTGAATAACATGGAGAGCTGCAAAAAATGCCGGCATCAAAAAACGCCCATGTGCATGAGGCCTAATAATGAAAATAAAATTTAAAAAAGTGAGGAGAGGGGAAAGAGATCACTCACTATCTACCATAACACCCATTACCCATAAACCCAGATATAGCCCTTATCCATCAAACAATGACAGTAAGAGAAAGTGTGCTAGATCACTCAGCTCTTTGTATGTAGATTTTTCACTATTTTTGTGTATTATACATGTCTTTTCACACACAGTATGCAGTATACGTATGTTATGTTGGATTCTATCATATGGTTTTAGAACAGTGGTTCTCAACTCCTGTCCTCAGGACCCACTAACAGGCCAGGTTTGCAGGATAACTGAAATACATCACAGGTGATATCATTTGCTGCTCAGTGATTGCAGTATTCTAGTTTGCATCTCCCCAAGGTAATACTTAAAATCTGGCCTGTTGGTGGGTCCTGAGGATAGGAGTTGAGAACCACTGTTTTAGAATGAGAGTGCTGTACTATATAATGTAACTTAAACTTTGACCTCATATTTTGTTTTAAAATCAACAACAAGCTATTTTGCAAAACACTAAGGCTGGGTTCACACCGCACCATGGAATGGCTCCCAGCAGGGGTCCGGTGCATCCCCATTCACTGTTTCGGGTCCGATTTCAGCCCAAATTTTGGGCTGAATTCCGACCTGAAATGGACCAAAATTTGTACAGGACTCCTGTGCAATTCGCACCAGAATCACTCTGGAGATATGTGAACTGGCTCCATAGAGAGCCAGTCACAATCTCCTGACATGCGGATTGGATGCGGAAAAACCTGCATCCAATTCGCACTAGTGTGAACCCAACCTTAACAAAATGCCAGTGACTCAATTTCCCCATCCTGCTCTTTGATTTATCACCCAGTCTGGCTCACACTCTTTCCACTCTGTAACATTTGCTCTCTGCCTGTCCTTCAGACACAGTTCCCTCTCTCATTGAACTCTCTTTCCTTCACCCATCCACCCCACAGCTTATACAGTATATACCACCCTCACTCATGTCCTCTCCTTGATACTGCATTTATCAATTCAAGCTAATTAGACCAACATGCTAACAAAACCTCCATGGTACTGGGGCATGTCCCTTATATAAATCACACTCCAATATTACCTCCCTCACCCATCTGCTTCTCTTAACTTTTGGACATATGTCGCCTAACCCGGCGGCAAGGTGGCTCTTTCCCGCAAAACGCCGTCATACGACGGCGGCTGCGGGATCGAGCTTAGTGAGCGGTGAAAAAAACGGTGAAAAAAATGTTTTTTTATATTTTTTTTTTTGGATTTGTATTTTAGCAAAAAGTAAGAAATTTGGGTTTTTTTGCAAAATTGTCGCTCTTCTTTTGTTTATAGCGGTGATCAGAAATGACGCAGCGGTGATCAAATACCACCAAAAGAAAGCTCTATTTGTAGGAAAAAAAGAACGCAAATTTTGTTTGGGTACAACGCCGCACGACCGCACAATTGTCAGTTAAAGCGATGCAGTGCCGAATCGCAAAAAGCGCTCTGGTCCTAAAGTGTGAAATCCTTCTGGGGCTGAAGTGGTTAATAAGTGATCACATCCCCTCTGAGCTGGGGGAGGAGAAACAGCAGTATGCTGGTCTTCCCGGTGAATGTCTGTGCAAGGGGTTAGGAGGAGGGTCAGGACAAGTCTCATAATTGGGGAGGAGTAGGCTCAGTTTCCAGCACAGCTAGAGAACTAACCACACTGTGCTCTCCTGCCTAATGTTGTCAGTGTTTGATAGGAAAGCAGAGGGACTGACAGGAACACCAGGTATTTTACACAAAGGAAGCAATACAAAGAGAACAGGATACTTTTTCATACAAGTACATGGTAAATCAGGCACATATCAGGAATATGAAGTGTTGTGTTTACATATTCTTTAACTATGACCAACACACCCATCACATCTCATCATCTGGCAGCAGATAATCATCCCAGAACCATCCTCCTCTTTTCATGTGCCCTTTGGAAGGCCTACTCAATCTATAACAAAATCGACTCTGTCCATTACATTTTTATCACTAACTCCTTTAACCTACTTAATGTTACTGAAAAGGGATGGTTGAACGGTTCGGCCCCAGCATAAGTTCTGGCTGAACATTGGCTGTCTGCCAAATCAGCGAACACCCGAATTATTGGTCGTTCGACCACTTGTTCGGCCCGCTGAATGACCACAATGCACTGCGCTGCCACACAGTGCAATGGAATCCCTGATTGGCTGAAGCAATTAAAGCTTTGCCCAATCAGGGCACAGAGCACTGTCAGAGCCATGATTGGATGTTGTCAAGATGACTTTATCCAATCATGGCTCATTGCTCTTAGTCCCGGCCCACACTATAAAAGTATTCTTTCAATAGTGGCCATTTGTAGTATGATATCGGCGTGGAGAGAGATAGAACAGGGCTTTGTTCAGTGCTGCTAGAGAGTTAGTGTATTATAGTGTGCTATTGTGAATCTACTGTCAGTGTAGAATATCAGTTTGGTGTGAATCTAGTGATAGTTCAGTCAGTGTGAGTGTAGTGACCATTCATCTTTACATCAAGGTGAATCTAGTGATAGTTCAGTCAGTGTGAGTGTAGTGACCATTCATCTTTACATCAAGGTGAATCTAGTGATAGTTCAGTCAGTTTGAGTGTAGTGACTATTCATTTTTACATTAGTGTCAATTTATTTTGTCAGGGCAGGTTTACTGCAGTATATTTCAGTGCATTAGTGCATTTTTAACACAGTATATTTCTGTGCGTTATGTGCCGTTTAACACAGTATATTTCAGTGCATTACTGCAAGTTTAACACCATATATTTCAGTGCGTTACGTGCTGTTTATTGTAGCATATTTCAGTATATAACTGTACGTTTAATGCTATATATTTCAGTGCATTGCGTGCCCTTTAACGTAATATATATTTCTGTGCATTAGTGCACGTTTAACGCAGTATTTCAGTGCATTACTGAAAGTTTAATGCCATATATTACAGCGCCTAATGGGTCATTTAACGCTGTACACAGGGCCGGGATAAGGTCATTTGGTGCCCTGGGCGAAGATGGCAAATGCCCCCCCCCCCATGGCTTCAGTGTCATTTAAAAAAAACACTGCAGTGGAGACCAGGGGCATTACTTCACCTTTTCATTTAGTACAGAGGGTATTGTGGTATATGCAGGAAGGGAGTGCAGAATTTACAGCAGTATAGTGTGAAGTGTTTGATGGTATGTGTAGGAAAGTAGTGCAAAGTGTAAGGCGTTATGTACAGGAAATGAGTGCAGAGGGTATGTAGTATTTGCAGGAGAGGAGTGAGGAGGGTGTAACAGTGACCAGTATATGCAACAGACGAGTGTTGAGGGTATGACAGTGGGTAGTATGTACAGGAGAGGAGTGAGGAGGGTATGACAGTGGGCGGTATGTACAGGAGAGGAGTGTGGAGGATATGACAGTGAGCAGTTTGTACAGAAGAGGAGTGTGGAAGGTATGACAGTGGGTGGCATGTACAGGAGAGAAGTGTGGAGGGTATGACAGTGGGCAGTATGTACAAGAGAGGAGTGTGGAGGATATGACAGTGGGCAGGATGTACAGGAGAGGAGTGTGGAGGGTATGACAGCGGGCAGTATGTAAAGGAGAGGAGTGTGGAGGGTATGACAGTGAGCAGTATGTACAGGAGAGGAGTGTGGAGGGTATGACAGTGGGCAGTATGTACAGGAGAGGAGTGTGGGGGGTATGACAGTGGGCAGTATGTACAGGAGAGGAGTGTGGAGGGTATGACAGTGGGCGCTATGTACAGGAGAGGAGCGTGCAGTGTTTCTTTCTGCTGTTGAGCTTAAAGGCAAAGATAGATTAAAATTTAAGCTCAGGTAGTATAATGCAGATTATTGTGTCTGATTATTGATGATCAGAAACATTTGGAAGGATAAATATTTTTGATCTCTATAAAATTTCATCTTTGAAATTATTCAGTCAATAATCTTTGAAGACCCCTTATATCATGGATAGTACATTGCTGCATCTATAACTCACACCCTATTGGCATCCATTCCTGGGTGAGATCAGCATGAAGACATGGAGCCTCTTTTTGACATACAGTATATGATGTTTACTTGTATGCTGTGCATATATATACACAGTTGTGCTCATAAGTTTACATACCCTGGCAGAATTTATGTTTTCTTGGCCATTTTTCAGAGAATATGAATGAGAACACAAAAACTTTTCTTTCACTCATGGTTGGTGTTTGGCTGAAGCCATTTATTATCAATCAGCTGTGTTTCCTCTTTTTATATCATAATGACAACAGAAACTCCCCAAATGACTCTGATCAAAAGTTTACATACCCCAGTTCTTAATACTGTGTATTGCCCCCCTATAACATCAATGACAGCTTGAAGTCTTTTGTGGGGGATGAGGCTTTTTATCTTCTCAAATGGTAAAGCTGCCCATTCCTCAGTTCCTGGAAATTCTTGGGCTGTCTTGCATGATCTGCATGTTTGAGATCTCCCCAGAGTGGCTCAATGATATTGAGGTCAGGAGACTGAGATGGCCACTCCAGAACCTTCACTTTATTCTGCTGTAGCCAATGGCAGGTGGACTTGGCCTTGTGTTTTGGATCATTGTCATGTTGGAATGTCCAAGTACGTCCCATGCGCATCTTCCTGGCTGATGAATGCAAATGTTCCTCCAGTATTATTAGATAACTGCATTTATCTTGCCCTCAATTTGACCAAATTTCCTGTGCCTTTGTAGCTCACACATCCCCAAAACATCAGTGACCCACCTGCACTTTCACAGTAGGAATGGTGAACCTTTCATCATAGGCTTTGTTGACTCCTCTCCAGATGTAACGTTTATGGTTGTGGCCAAAAAGCTCAATTTTGGTCTCATCCCTCCAAGTGACTTTGTGGCAGAAGGTTTGGGGCTCCTCTCTGGGCTGTTTGGCGTATTGTAAGCGGGATACTTTGCGGCATTTGCGTAGTAATGGCTTTCTTCTCCTGCAACTCAACCATGCAGCCCATCTTTCTTCAAGTGCCTCCTTATTGTACAGCCACACCACGTTTTCAGAGAGTCACTGCAAACTCCAGATACTGCAGAGCATCTTCTATACGAGACATGGTGTACTGATCTGGGATTGTTCTTTGGTTCAGTGTTTGATAATCAATACACATCCAGAGGGACCAATTTTTCTTGCTACCACCATTATGGTAGATGATCCCGGACTTCTCAAATTCGGCCAACTGTTCCCTGAGATCTTCAAGGTCGCTCAAAGGTACTCACCCAAGCCCTCTCTCAGGAAGGCTTGCCTTCGCTCAGCTGGATCCGGTGTTGCACACTCTTTGCAGAACCCACATCAAAGTCGTTCTCAGAGAACATCTCTTTCCATCTGGCTAGCTGTCTCTTGGCCCTCTCTTCCCATCTGGGGGGCAAAGTGGAACGCTGAGCATGGAACTCCCTTTCACGACCTACGCTGTCTGTTCTCTAGACCATATCAGGCGTCATAGGTGTGGCCACGCTCACCCGTCCTATCACCATATGAATCTTCAGGCTGATGGGTTGACCAGTGATGTTCTGAACACTAATTGGAACTTCTCCAACATATCTAGGCTGTTGTGTGTTTTCTGCTCCGGGGGGGAGAACACACACCATGTGTCGAACGTCTCCGTCTTCCCTGCCAATGGGGGACTGAAGCTTATCCTAATGGGGATGTACCCATCATAAGGAAACTTTTGAGTGCCGATGCCCCAGAGTTCTAGCTCTTCTAGCTGACACAGTGGGATATGCTTCAGGTATATATTGTAGAAATCTCAGTACAGTAGGGTTACTTGAGCCCCGGTGCCTAACAAAGCCATGGTATAAATCCCCTCCACTTGGAGCGAGACAACAGGGGATGGGCCTACAAAGTTATTTGGCAGATTCTTTGCTGTAGACTTGGTCGTCTGAACATTCGTTAGCTTCCTCCGCTGTGGAAAAGACCCACTGATGGCTCGAGTAGAGAATGGTGACTTTTCGGGTCCTTCCCCCCCCCCCTAGCTTATGTGGCTCATCGTTAGGCACCGACAAAGTAGCAAGAGGACAAGGGGAGGATCTTGCTTGTTGTTTATGGCTCAGTTCTTTCTGAACTTTGGAGCTCAGTTTCTCCTTGGGACCATAAGTTGGCTCCTTCACTGAGGTCCCTTGAAGTTACCCCCTTGCTCCATGAAGAGCAGCTTCTGTAATGCCTTTAACACCTCAGCCAACAATTCTGGCCTGATTCCTTTTTTGGGACATTTAGCCCTGAAATGCCAGACTTTCCCACATCCAAAGCACCTCTTTTCTTTTCTTGAGGGACTTCGGCCCTCCTGGGTCGAACCATGACTTCTGCACCTTCCTTTGAGTCTCCATCACTCGCATCAGAGCTTGTTGCATTTGAGACTGAGCCTGAGTGACTCGGGTCAACAGCCCCACTTGCTTTGGTTCACTAACTAACTTTTGGCCGCCGAGGCTGATGTGCCCCTCTCGATCTGTCTATGCCTCACTGTCCTCATCCAAGAAAATGGGTTCCATCTGAACTGCACAGACAGATACTTTCTTTCTTTTTCCCCCAGCCATAGCTGGCTCTCTTGCCTCTTGCTTCTTCTCCTCTAGTAAAGCTTCTTCTTCCCTCACTTCTCTCACTTATGGATAAGTAGGGACTGCTCAAGCTCCCTTCAACAGCAACTTCAAAACAATCGGATGATTTGGATGTGCCCCCTGTAGGACTCGGTCAGCGTCATTGGGATTTATGCCCCTTTTTAGAATGATCTGGTGCAAATGTATTCTGAGTCTCTCAACTTTTTGCTGGTGAGTGTGATTGAACTTGTTTAAGGGATCAGCAGTCTTCTCTACCCTTCCGAATACAGCATACAGGGCCTCTATGTAGTCCATAGCTACACAATCCTTCTTTCCCTTTCACAAGCTATGGATTACCTCCGCCACAGGGCCTCTAAGGCTTTCACTGGGTCACTGCCTGTCAGGGAAATAGACACATTCCCATGCATGCTGGCACAAGAATTGCAAACCGGCGTGCCAGGGCGAGCCGGCGCATGGGGGTGCGCGGTGCCGTGAACAGGTGACCGCGCATGTGCACAGAAGCGTGTACGGCTGAAAGCAGCCCATCTCTGGTTTATCGGCAGCTTCCTGTGACCCTGTGATCTTGCATCCTGCTATCTGTTTACCCGTTACTGACCTGGCTTGCCTTGACTTTCTCTCCTGTGTATCCTGATCTTCTGGCTTGGCCCCTTGGCTTGTATCCTGACTCTGCTTCTGCCTGCTCTCCCATGTATGACCCGGATTGGCTCTCGGACTTCATCTCTACCTACCTCTACCGTGTATGACCCAGCTTGCTCCAAGTTGATTCTTCCTGAACCAATTATGGACTGCCTTCCTGTGTTTGACCCTGGGCCTGGCTCCCGGCTCTGCTTCCAGTTTACTCCACTGCATGGTACTCCCGGTGACAGCCACACACCCCAGCTTATCCAGCCTGCTCCAGCTGCCCATGGCTACCAGTCTCCAGCACCCAGGCAATCCCTGCTTCTGTGTCCCCGCCAGAGCCACGAGTCCCTACGCCTGAATGGTTTTCGGGGGATCGGAAGAAGTTCAGAGCCTTCAAAAATGCTTGCCTGTTCTACCTAGCACTACAACTAGCACTAGAACTTTTTCTCTTGAAACAGTGAAAGTGGGATTTATCATTTTGCTACTTTTTGATGAGCCCCAGGCATGGGCTCATGGACTTTTGGAGAAAAAAAGCCCGTTCATTGATTCAATGGACTTATTCCTTGAAAACATGGCCCAGCTGTATGATGACCCCCAGCGTGGGGCCACTGCCAAAACTATTCTTCACACTCTCCAACAGGGGCGGTGTCCAGTGGAAGATTACACAGTGGCATTCCGTAAATGGTCCGCAGACACAGTGTGGAATGAGGCAGCTCTAAAATATCAATACCGGCTGGGACTATCTGAATCGCCCAAAGACGAGTTGGCGAGAGTTGAGACCTCAGCTAGAGGGTCTCATTCAACTGGCCATACAGCTGGATAGACGTTACATAGTTAGTCAGGTTGAAAAAAGACACAAGTCCATCTAGTTCAGAGAACGTCTGCGTACGTCTGCGAGAACATCAGTCTGAACGCTCCCAAACATACCGTCCTACCTGGATGCTACCTAAAGCCAAACCTGTACCAGTCTTGGCACCTCCCATGGCATCCGTACCAGAAATCGAACCAATGCAGATTGGGTTGGTCCGTCCCGCACTGACGCCTGATGAAAGACTCCATCGCCTGCAGGCAACCCTATGCCTTTATTGTGGAGAAAATGGACATTTTATTCGCAATTGCCCCATTAGACCTAGTAAGTCAATACCACGCAAACCGGTATTCTTTCAGGTCGCTGGGTCCTCCCCGTCTCATATTATGCTCCCCGCCTCGTTGCAGGTGGTGGAAGAGGAAGTTCAGCTACGAGCAATAATTGACTCTGGAGCATGCAGCTGTTTCCTGGATTTAACCTTGGCCAAGAACCTCACTATTCCCCTTTGCCGCAAAAAGCAAAGACTGACAATTCATCTGGATGACGGCTCTATACCCAGTTACTCTGGAAACAGCACCCATCCTTACCTCAACTAATTCCGGTCACCTAGAACTCATACGTTTTGATGTTCTGAACTCTCCTATGTTCCCAATCATTATTAGGAATTCCATGGCTGCAGGCACATGATCCCCAGATTAAATGGTCCAAGAAGGAGGTCCTCTTCACCTAATCATACTGTCAGCAGCATTGCTTTGCTGCAGAAACCAAGGACTTTTCTAACTGTATGGCGGTCCAACCAGCTTCCATCTTAGATCCAAACATACTGGCACCATATCTGGAATTCCAAGATGTCTTTGATAAGAAAAGGGCGGATGTCCTCCCACCACACCGCCCCTATGACTGTCCTATTGAGTTGCTTCTGGGGGCTGAGATCCCTTTTGTCCTCATATTTCCCCTGTCAGAAACTGAACTTGAAACCCTTCAGCAGTATATTGACGAGAACTTGAAAAAGGGGTCCATTCGGCCCTCCTCCTATCCTGCAGGTTCCCGGGATTTTCTTTGTTGAAAAAAAAGATAAGACCTTAAGACCTTGTGTGGACTACAGAGAACAAAGTCACCATTAAAAATCACTATCCGCTCCCTCTGATCCCCAATTTTTTTCAGAGATTTCGTACTGCTAAGGTTTTCACGAAATTGGCTCTACGTGGAGCCTACAATCTCGTCCACATCAGAGAAGGTTAAGTCAATCTAATTCCTGGGGCTTATCTCTACCAATGGAATCGCTATGGATCCACAAAGTAAAAGCCATTCTTGAATGGCCAGCTTCAGCTAACAAAGGCGTTCAGAGGTTTGTGGGCTTCGCAAACTTCTATCGAAGGTTTGTAAAGAACTTTTCTGTCATCATATCGCCCATTACCGACGTAACATGCCAACATACCAGATTCCAGTGGTCTCCTGAGGCGCAAGCCACTTTCGACAAGTTAAAGTCTCTTTTTACTTCTGTACCAGTTCTACAACATCCAGATCCCGCTCTGCCCTATGTCCTGGAGGTGGATGCCTGCAAAGTTGCCACTGCCGCAGCTCTCTCACAACGCCAAGGTCCCATGGTATTACTTCATCCCGTGGCCTTCTCATCGTGAAAAATGAAAATAACTACGATGTTGGGGATCCGGAGCTACTTGCAATCAAAACTGCCTTGGAGGAATGGAAATATTATCTGGAAGGGGCCACCCATCCTATCATGATTTTTACGGATCACAAGAATGTAGAATATCTTCGCACTGCCAAGCAATTGAGGCCCCGACAGGCCCGGTGGGCTTTGTTCTTTTCTAGGTTTAATTTTCATATTACCTATCGTCCTGGGTCCAAGAAAGGGAAAGCTGATGCCCTGTCCCAGGTGTTTCCCGATACTACCGAGGAATTCTCACCTGGCACCATCTTATCCCCTCAAAACTTTCTTATGATTCAATTGGACTTAAGGTCTTCAATTGAGCAGGCATCAACTCAGTGTACTGAGCCAGAAGCTTTGTCTCTTCAAAATCAGGAAAGTTTTCTTTGGCACCAGGACAAGATCTCTGTTCCCCAGCAGGTCAGACTCCAATTGTTGAAAACTTTCTATGATCATATGCTTGCTGGCCACTTTGGAGTTCAGAAAACCACCAAACTTCTTCAGCGGTCACTATGGTGGTCCACTTTGAAATCAGACTGCAAGGAATACGTGAACTCTTGTACCACATGCCAGCGAAACAAGGGGTCACATGACAGATCCTGGGGTCTGTTGGGACCATTACCAGTCCCAGAGCAACCCTGGAAGAAAATATTCATGGATTTTATAGTGGACTTACCCCCTTTCGAAGGGTTTACCGCCATCCTAGTGGTGGTAGACCGCCTTTCTAAGATGGCACACTTCCTGCAGATGATGGGCACTCCCTCTGCTATGGACTCAGCAAAAATCTTCATGAAAGAAATTGTCAGGTTACACGGGGTAACGGACAGCATCGTGTCCGACAGAGGAGTACACTTCCAGTTACTGGAGAAGTCTTTGCAAGATATTGTCAATCTAAATATGTTTGTCCTCAGCGTATCACCCACAAAGTAATGGTCAGATTGAGAGGACCAACCAAACATTGGAGCATTATCTGCGATGCTTTTGTTCTTTCTCTCAAGACAATTGGATTTCCTTCTTACCTTTTGCGGAATTCGCATACAACAACTCTGTGCACACTACTACCAACCAGTCACCGTTTTGGGCTAACTATGGGTTCTATCCCTCCTTTTTACCTAACATCATCCCCGAAGCTTCAGTTCCGGCTGTCCAAGACAGGATACGTTTTTTATCCAAGCAAACTATCAAACACTTCAGGTGAGTTTGCAAAAGGCCCAGGAGGACTACAAAAAGCAATGTGACCGAAGGAGAAGGGGGAACCCTGCCTTTAAAGTCTGGGACAAAGTATGACACTCTTCAACAAACCTCAAACTACCATGCCCATCCCGGAAGTTGGGGCCGAGGTTTGTCGGCCCATTTGAAATGAAATGTGAGATTAATCCAGTGGCTTTCGAACTTATACTGCCAAGTTCTTATAAAATTCACCCTGTATTTCACGTCTCTCTGCTTAAACCGGCCATTGCTAGTCCATTTCCAGGAAAAGAAGAACTGCCTCCACCTCCAGTCGTAGAAGGAAATGAAACAGAATTTTAAGTGGAATCCATTTTCGACTGTCGCAGAAGAGGTAGGACAATCCAATTCCTGATCAAATGGAAAGGATACCCTGCAGAAGAAAATTCATGGGAACCAGCAAGTAATATACATGCCCCAAGACTCTTGCAAAGATTTTGCAACTGCCATCCTGAAAAATGGGCCTGTTTGGGCATCCAGAGGCTGCCCCTTGTGGGGGGGGGGGCACTGTCAGGGAAATAGATACATTCCCATGCATGCTGGCACAAGAATTGCGAACCAGCGCGTGCAGATGTGCATCAGGCGCCCACTGGCCAATTTAAACCTGCTGCTGAAAGCAGTCCATCGCTGGTTTATCATCAGCTTCCTGTGACCCTGTGATCTTGCATCCTGATATTTGTTTACCCGTTACTGACCCGGCTTGCCTTGACCTTCTATCCTGTGTATCCTTATCTTCCGGCATGACCTCTTGGCTCGTATCCTGACTCTGCTTCTGGCTGCTCTCCCGTGTATGACCTGGATTGGCTCTTGGACTTCATCTCTCCCTGTCTCCAAGTGTATGACCCAGCTTACTCAAGTTGATTCTTCATGAACCAATTACAGACTGCCTTCTTGTGTTTGACCCCTGGCCTGGCTCCCGGCTCTACTTCCAGTTTACTCCACTGCAAGGTACTCCTGGTGACAGCCACACATCCCAGCTTCACAGCTTATCCAGCCTGCTCCAGCTGCTCCTGTCTACCAGTCTCCAGCACCCAGGCGAACCCTGCTTCTGTGGGCACTGCATTCCCTGTACCACTTTCAGGGGTTGTGCTGCACTCAGCCACAAGGGGAGCCCTCCCAGGATCTCAGTCTCCTACCCAGTACGTGACACTGCCGCTTTACAGCTTCCGGAATGCCCCACTCTTCTACTGCCTGGGTTGCCTGACTCATCCAGGTCTCAAACTCTTCCTCCCCAACAGGGGTTGGTAAGTGCCCTGAGAAGAAACTGAGTTTCCTATACCCATGGTTGGCAGTGGTGGAGCCATTCTTTACCAAACTCTCAACTAGCCGGCTCATAGCAGCATAGAATGGATCAGGGGAAGCCCTGGCCCTACAGGGGTCTACTCCAGCTGGTCTGTGTTCCCCACAGTGGCCTGTGGCTGCCCTTCTGCTGCATCTTCTCTTGACTGTAGTAGAATTACCCGGGCATTTACCCCCTCTCTTCTTCCTGGAAGCAGGCGGGTATGTCTTCCTGCCATTCCATCAGTACCCGAACACAGTCCAGAACAAACTCTGCCCTAACATCCAGAATGTACACTATCTGTTCTGGTACTAGGGCCCTTACCCACTTTCGAATCTCCCTCTCAGTGCACTCACTCCCTGGGACCTCTATGACAGTGTAACGCTCCATTCAAGCCCCTTGCGCTTGCCCTCACACAGTTGCAGCAGCTGAATCCATGTCTTGCTCACTCAGTGGCTCGTGACTGGGCTGGCTGGGGCCCGCTGTACAGGATATCGCGGACGAGCCCCCAAATGTAGCACCACCCCCCGTGGGGACCACTAGGTATTGCTTGCCCTTTTATGCTGCCCTGGCCCTGGGAACTTCCCAGCCCATCTGACACTCTAGGTTCAGACATAGTGTATACCCCTTTAAATGATACACAGACACAATGTAAACTAAGTTAAACAGTCTTTCTATATTAACCAAACAGCAGAAAGGGTGTATAAGCGCATCAATCAGACAAATCCTGGCATAACACCCATCAACCGGTTGAATAGAACACTCAGCAGTCTGGTATATAAAAATAGCAATGTGATCAAAAACAATACTCAACGTACAAAGCTATAACAGACGCTTAGTAATGGAATGGCCAAGGTAACTTGTGCTATTACTAAGAGGGAGAAGGGCCAGTCTAATGTGACTTTAATCCTAATGAGAGATTGAGCTGTATAGGAACCAGTCACACTGACTTCCTTAAGTTGCCAGAAGAGAAGTAGTCCAAATGTTAGGCCTGAAGTCTGTCTTCACCGGCAGTGTTGGAACTCAAAGATGTGAACAGGGAGTCTTCAGTGAATAACAACAGGGTCAGTAACCAGCAGGGGAATGCTAGGTGTTGCAATGTGGCAGATCCCTTGACAATCCAGGATATGTTGTCTGCATGCAGTGTCCATGATTTGTATGTTACTGACAAGCAGGGGAGGGTTTGGGCATGAGCCCGCTAAGCAGATCCTGGAGACAGCCAGCACTCACACAGGAAGTGATGCATGGTCTTTACACCGTTCAGCAGGGAGCTGGATGCTGTGGATTGGTCATATGTGCATTCAGCGGTCTGGGCTGTCACCCGCTGCGTGGTCTCTCTATTGTCGGCGAGGGGCACAGTGGGTCCTCAGCATAGTGATGCACGGCAGGTCCTCTTGGGCAGGAACAACTGTGCCTCCTGGAGTCATGGTAGGCCCCAACTTCAGCAGCTGGGCGGAGAGACTGGTGATCACTCGATGGGTCCCGGGAAGAAGAGAGCTAAGAAACTCCCTTTATAGCTCCTCCGATAATTCTCCCCTGGAGAGGGTGGCTTGCTGGGAGATGTAGTTTGCAAGGGATTTATTAATTCAGTAATGGCTGCGCAGAGGACTACAACTCCCACACTGCTCTCCTTCAGGGCTCAGAAGTGTGATGCAGCACTATGGGGAAATAGGAAAAGCCTGCAGGGGTGGAGATAAAGTCTGCTACTTCATATTACAGTAGTCTCAGAGGGGTAACTAGAACCTTCAGGGCCCCGGTGCAAGAAATTATGAAGGGCCCCCCTGGCCAGGGCCCTTCCCTCTTCTCGCTGATCCTGGGGTGCTTTACTCCCATCGTGGGTCCCTTTATTACGGTCCTGCAGTGGGACCCTTTCACAAGTTCTGCAGCGGCCCCCTTGCTGCCATCTTTGGCCCTCCTCACGGTGGTGAAATTCCAGGGCCCGGTCGCAATTGCAACATTTGCAATCCGGATATTTCCCTCACTGGTGTAAGTAGTTTTTCATTTTTATATTAATTTTATTATTTTTTTACCATTTCATTTTATTTCTTTTACAATTTTATTTTTATTTTATTTTACTTTTTTTATGAGCTCTATTGGGGGGCTTTGATGAGATATCAGGGGGTCTAAACAAACCTCAGCCCTCAATCTCCATCGGTGTGGCCTCAGCTGCACAGAATAAATGGGCAGGAATAGCTGTGCACCGAGCCTCCCATTCATTCAGAAATGTAAGTATAGTAAAAACAGTTTACTATGCTTCAGTTATGAATGAGCCGATTGGTACCAATCACTGACTCTGTCCATTCAGAAAAGGAAGGAGCCGGTAAATGAGAATGTTACCGACCCGTTCCCATCTCTCCATCATGACTCATCTTCTACAGCAGCTGGCAGTAGAGAGGAGGCGGGAAGACAGCAGCTCTGTGGGGGGGACACAGGGACCCTGGGAACAGACAAGTAAACTGAATAGGAGGGACGGCGGGGCAGCATATAGAGGAATCAATCTCCTGCATTAGGAGGAAAATGGAGGAGATTGGTTCCTCTAAATGCCCCTCCCGCTATCTCTCCTATCCAGGTGTACAAGGGAGGTACACGGGCCCCCTGGAGCATGGGGCCCAGTAGCAATCGCAACCCCTGCAACCCCTATCGTTACGCCCCTGAGTAGTCTGCTCCCAGCTACATATGCACTCTTAAATTTTGTTTGATTTATTTCAGCGGCTCCGGTGCTGGACTCCATACTGACGGCGGCTGAGGAAAATGTTTATGTCGGCGAGAATCTGAATCTGTCCTGTAGGATTCATTCATTTTACCCATCAGACATAAAAGTCACATGGTACGCAGAAGACGATGTCATGTTACCATCACGCACCACTGACCCCTTCCAGGAATGTGGCAAAATGTATCATGTGACCAGCGCTTCCAGTTACACCCCAACAATGAAAGATCTGGGGAAGAAATTCCGATGCCAGGTTGAGCATGTCACTCTATGGAAAGCAAAGTACGTCATCTGGACACTGGAAGACATGGGTAAGTGGGCCAGATCTCCCCATACAATGTTACATCACCTTTAAAGCAGGACATAGATGATTACATTTTTTGAGCCCATTGGCCGATTACATTTTTCAAAAGTCTCGTTCAAAAGGAATTGATGACAACGTCAGCTCTTCTTGAATAGGAACAGCTATAGATGGATCGATACATCTATGGGTAGCAAAAGAGACAATCTACGATAAATTGGGAGACACCCCTGCTCAGGGGCAGTGAGTTCCCACCACAATCACACATTGTCTTCTCCACAATGATAGCACAATGTGTCATTCCAATAACCAGATATTATACAGAGGGGAACCTCATATCAGTGTTATTTTTTTGCTTCAGTTATAAATAAACCTCAATATCTTCTCTATTGTCCTCATTGTGTTCTGTATTTCATGACATATAACTCTGTGTATAACACTTCCTCTATCTTGCAGTATCTCTGCCCACTCTGGGCGACATAAAATGTGTCCCTGAACCACCTGAGCTTGGGAAGGAGGTGACCTTATCCTGTGCAATCAGTAATATGTATCCTGGAAATCCCATCATTCAGTGGTATTGGGGATTAACCAAATTTAAATCTAAGGAATGGAAACCAAATATTCGGAAAGACTCAGAGTCTGGGATGTTCTCTGGAAGCACAGAGCTGACACTCACTCCTACATCTGATGAACACGGGGTTCCGATCCGCCTGGAGATCACTCATTCTGGAAAGACTTTTAAAAAAGAATATCCGCTACACCTGAGAGGTAATCAGATCTTCATTCTTCTTCTAGATGATGGTAATAATTTCAGTAGATGGATGATATACATATATGCCTTTACTTTGCAAGTCAGAAAAAAAAAATGAAGCCTGTGGTTTACCTCCTCTTTAAGGCCAAAGTAGACTCTCTCCCAGTGTCCCTTCACACACACTGCTTCTACAACAGCTTGTCTTCAGGGGAAGGAACCCTCAACCATAGACATTTCTTTGTCTCATGGGGAAGTGGCCCTGAACCATAGACACCCCTTTTCTCTAGGGGAAGGAGCCCTGAACCATAGACAGCCCCTTTCTCCAGGGGAAGGAGCCCTGAACCGCAGACAGCCCATTTTCTCTAGAGAAAGAAGCCCTGAACCATAGACAGCCCTTTCTCCAGAGGAAGGAGCCCTGAACCATAGACAGTCCCTTGTGTCCAGGGAAAGGAACCCTGAACAATAGACAGCCCTTTGTCTTCAGGGAAAGGAGCCCTGAACCACAGACAGTCCCTTATCTCCAGGCAAAGGAGCCCTGAACCACAGACATCCCCTTGTCTTCAGGAAAAGGAACTCTGAACCATAGACTGCCCCTTGTCTTTAGGGAAAGGAGCCGTGAACCATGCACAGCCCCTTTTCTCCAAGGGAAGGAGCCCTGATCCATAGACAGCCCTGTGTCTCCAGGAGAGGGAGCCCTGAGCCATAGACAGCCCCGTGTCTCCAGAGGAAGGAGTCCTAAACCATAGTCAGCCCCTTGTCTCCAGGCGAAGGAGCCCTGATCCATAGACAGCCCCTTGTCTCCAGGGGAAGGAGCCCTGGACCACAGACAACCCCTTGTCTTCGGGGAAAGAAGCTCTTAACCATAGACAGCCTCTTTTCTCCAGAGAAAAGCCTCTTTTCTCTCTAAGGGAAGGTGCTCTGGACCATAGACAGCCCCATGTCTTTAGGGAAAGGAGCTCTGAACCATAGGTTGCCCCTTGTCTTCAGGGGAAGAAGCCCTAAGCCATAGACAGCCCCTTGTCTCTAGGCAAAGGAGCCCTAAACCATAGACAGCTCCTTTTCTCCAAGCGAAGGAGCCCTGATCCATAGGCAGCCCCTTGTCTCCAGGGGAAGGAGCCCTGGACCACAGACAACCCCTTGTCTTCGGGGAAAGAAGCTCTTAACCATAGACAGCCTCTTTTCTCCAGGGGAAGGAGCCCTGAACCATAGACAGTCCCTTGTCTCTAAGGGAAGGTGCTCCGGACCATAGACAGCCCCTTGTCTTTAGGGAAAGGAGCTCTGATCCATAGACAGCCCCTTGACTATGAGGGCTGTGCATGCCTGCATAATCAGCATGCTGCTTTTCCTGTAAAATGTGGACCCAATCCAGGAGTTACTCATCCTGGAGAAAACTGCTAAAACCAATTTTTTCTCTTGGTACAGAAATGCTAGAGCCCCTCAACCTGCATAATTGAGAACCCTGGGTGACAGCTAACCCTTTTGGCACTGTGGCAAGCACCAGGATGTGGAAAACATAAGCATATACCTGTGAGCAAGGTGCAGTGTGGTGTGGAAAACAATAGAGTATATTGTAGAAAGGCTTAATACAATTTATACAGGTCTGGAGGGTAGGCACACCCACCCAGAGCCACATAAGAACTGTAACAGCAGTATATGAACACTTGAAGGTGTGACAGCATCTGCAATAAGGAGCGGAGTGAGGCCTGGCCAGTCCACATCTAAAGGGGAGGCTTCCTGAAGAGAGGTAGACATAGTCCCTGCACTGTCCCTACTAATCTGTAACCCTTCCCTACCTCTAATCTCTGCAAATTAACAGAATTCATTGGGGTCGCCTAGACCACCAGAACTAATGTCCCCATTGGAATATTTCCCCCTCTATTACTGCTCTGGGGACAACCTAAAATGTGGGTTTTCTTTTACTTTCACTTTCAATGATAATAGTAAACAGGACAAACAGGGAGAGTGATGTGATGGACTGCCTGGCACCCTGCCTGGGGGCTTCCATCAAATGGTGCCTCCTGCCCTCCAAACCCTTCCAGTAGACTGAGCGCTAATACCAGCCCTTTTACCCCAAACATCATACACAGACAATATGTTGAAGTAAGACCAAATGATTTGACTCTTTATTAAAACTCAGACACATACTTTATACCCCACAGGGGGACATTACCCTCTTGGGGATATTAGCATGACAATGCAAACTACAATCCATCTATCAGCTAACAGCTAAAAAAAACAGCTCGACACCCAGACTTTGATTAGTCAGGGAGTGTCCACCTCAGACACTAGGCTGCCTACTTAGAAGTACATTATGCATTCTTTCTTTCAGGTGTTTAGTGTTCACTTATGTAATCTGTCCATCATCATAACACAAAACTCATATAATGTTCCAGCAGTCTGAAAAAGTGGAATTCATTTATCTTCATAGATTTCTTGAGGGAGATTGTTAATTAATATTTCTCTCCCAAGTGGAGGAGCTTCTCCAACCCAGTGTGCAGAAGGGCCACCACATTTCCTCTGACAAAGAAACTAAAGGTTGGGACTTTATATGAGACTTGGGACAAAAAGGTCAGTGGCCTCCATCCCTAAATAGCAAAACTAACCGAGGGGAAAAAGGATGGGAAGTTTGGGACTTTGTGTGAAGAATGCGATTTAAAAAAGGTTACAAATATGTCTGGCAAGTATATTGTAATGATATTAAAACCGCTATATCATGATGCAATCATCATACACATCATAGAAAAATAATTCTGTACACACTGAAAGGAGTATAAATACTCACGGTAGCCTATGGGTGATCACCAATGTCACACAGACGCATAGTAGGAGGGCAGACGCCATCGCCTGAGCAGACATGTCCGCTCCACAATTGGGACCAATCCCCTCTACACACACAATGCCAGTTGACAATACCCCCATGCCGGTGCATAGCTGGGGGCATGGCGTTGACGCACAGTGGAACGCTGGTCCAAACCCCCACTCTGCTGGAAGTCAGAGAGGTGAAGGGGGAAGGCGTCTGGTGTGCGTCGCAGCTCCTGTGTCTGGAACTCACAGCCAATACCAAAACAGCCCACACTACCCACACAAGGACAACCACAGGAGCGTGAGCATATGGGGTGTGGCTAAATATATTACTTGTATCATTAAATGCACTCCGCTCGACCTACCCCACACCGAAGCCCAGAGAAGAGCTAGATATAAATGTTGGTAAATGACACCTATACAAATGATGCCAAAAGAGGTAAACTTGATTGATAATACAAAACACATAACTTCCATCCCTATATATTGATAAAGAAACTAAAGACTTTATATGAGGCTTGGGACAAAAAGGTCAGTGGCCTCCATCCCTAACTAGCAAAACTAACTGAGGTGGAAAAAGGATGGGAAAGATTTCCTCCCACCATTAACCTGTACAAGATTACACCTTTCCATCCACTCCAGAAGGGAAGCGGTATTGTCTTTATTCAGAGAAGTAATCCAAGCCTCCCTCTCAGCATTCATCACGTGGTTGTCCATCATTAGAGAATGATCTGCTCTCTCCATGGGATCAGAGGCTGAACTGAGCTCTCCTCCATGCTCTGACTGGAAAAAGCAGACAAAACCCCCAGTCTCCTCCATGAGCTATAATCAGTGGGTAGGAGGTTAGCCCCTAGTACCCTCCAAAAGCACCTGTCCCGGTTGGGTCTGTCACAGGTTAATCTCCCTAATGGGGGCAGAGGTGCCAATAAAAACATGTTCTAAACCCTCTTTACTACATCCAAAACTATTAAAAAAAGTTTTGCTTTTAGTTTCGTAGCATTTTAAATCTTGTTGGTGACTCCCTGGTCTCTTTACCAACTCTTCTACCTCTCTTTTGTGGGTTGACACAATCTAATTTTCCTGGTGTGTTCTAGATTTCAGGAAACCTTCTCAAAGCTAATGTCCTGAAGCCGTAGAGGCCTACTCCCACTAAATGATCTGTCTGTTTCTAGGTCCACCATAATTGAACTGTGGGAAGTCTATTCCCAAGCCACCTTCCTGAACCTGTTGGGGTCCTAATTCCACTGTTTGTCTCTATTGTGACTGTTAAGCAATCCTAAGCCATATTTCAGGTTTACCACCACCTTTACAGTTACCCCTGGTGACTTGAAGCTCTACAGGTTATGTTTCCTAAAGGAACCTCCTCCTCCCAGCTGGAGCTAGCCTTAGGCATAGCCAAAACAAGGGCCTGGTAATCCCCCAGAGCGTTGCCATGAGCCTTATCCACCATCAACCTCTCTGGTTCAGTGTCAGTGAGTTGCTCCAGATCCTCCTCCACGGCATTGTCAGTTTGGTAAACAACATCTTTAGCCATCTCAGACTGCATTAGCACATTTTCAGTCTTTGTTTAACACATTCTAATCCCTGTGCTCATTTCATCAAAAGTAGTCTCACCCACCATTGCAGGAGGTGTTGCTTCCTCCTTTGAGTATCCTGGGTCAGGACCAACAGCTCTGTTTCTCTATGACCTGCCATTTTACCCAAGCCACTATACAGTGAAACAGAGGGGTAACTAGAACCTTCAGGGCCCCGGTGCAAGGAATTATGAAGGGTCCCCCTGACCCCTGGCGAGGGCCCTTCCTTCTTCCCGCTTTTCCTGGGGCCCTTTACTCCCATCGCGGGTCCTTTCACAAGTTCTGCAGCGGGGCCCCTTTCTGCCATACATGGTGGTGAAATGCCAGGGCCCGGTCACAATTGCAACCTTTGCAATCCTCATAGTTCCCTCACTGGTGTCAGTAGTTTTTAATTTTTATTTTAATTTTATTATTTTTTTACCATTTAATTTTATTTCTTTTACAATTTTATTTTTATCATTTTTTACAATTTATTTTAGGAGCTCTGTTGGGGGGCATTGATGAGATATCAGGGGGTCTAAACAAACCTCAGCCCTCAATCTCCATCTGTGGGGCCTCAGCTGCACAGAATGAATGGACAGGAATAGCTGTGCACCGAGCCTCCCCTTCATACAGAAATGGAAGTATAGTAAGAACAGTTTACTATGCTTCAGTTATGAATGAGCCGATTGGTACCAATCACTGACTGTCCATTCAGAAAAGGAAGGAGGGGGGTAAATGACAAATTTACTGACCCATTCCCATCTCTCCATCATGACTCATCTTCTACAGGAGGGGGGAAGACAGCAGCCCTGGGGGGGAGGGGGGCTGGGCAGGGAAGCACACAGGGGCCCTGGGAACAGCAGAAGACAAGTAACCTGGATAGGAGGGGCGGCGGGGGCAGCATAGAGGAACCAATCTCCTGCATTAGGAGGAAAATGGAGGAGATTGGTTCCTCTAAATGCCGCCCCCGCTATCCCTCCTATTCATGTGTACAAGGGAGGCACACGGGCCCCCTGGAGCCTAGGGCCCGTTTGCAATTACAACCCCTGTAGTTACGGCCCTGCAGTGAAACAACAGCAGGCTTGCTCTATGACACCCCCTGAATGTCTAATAGGATTTTCGCTACTGTTGCCAGGGGCATTATGACATGACAATTTTCCACAAGAACCACAAGAACCAGGACAAGTAACCAAAGATTTCTGCCTAGCCCGGCTACCTTGTGCAGCATCCAGAGACAGAGGACACTTGAAAGCCCCATGCCCCCATTCACTGCACCACAAACAATTTCAGGCCTTACAGGGCTCTCCATGTGGGACATTCCTGCATTCCAAAGCACACTCACATCTTTCCGGGAGGTTGGAGTTGCATTTTCCCAGTGCTTCTGTTTTATGGTAATGCACTCTGTTCAGATGCTATTGGATACAGTCTTCCCTCATCTATTCTCTTGTAGTATCGTGCATCTTTTCCATTATTAGGATTTTACTTTTTAAACTTGTTATAGTCGCTGGGAACTCAGCCATCGCCCAGTGGGCTACCTGATACTTTACCACCAGCAGAGCCAGTAGCAGTTCCGGTCAGCATTCTTTGGGCAGTGCTCCTCATACAGCAACACCCTCACAGGAACACAGAAAGGTATTTTCATCATCAGAAAGCAAAATTGTTTGCCAAAAGTCAGCTGGTCTAATTACACTGGGGTTGCTACAGGCAACAGTACTTTCCTCTTACATTTGGACCATTGGCTCTTTCACAGCACTAACATGTCTCTCCCTGTGGCCTAGTCATTGCTGCCAAATGCCACTTACACAAGTCCAGGGCAGACTCTTAACCTTGTGGATTCTGTTTGGACACGTGGGGCTTGAAAACCCCTTTAGTCACATACTTCTGTCCCTCATTGTATCATTGTCCTTTGCTAAGTACTGCATTTTGCAGGCACACTGCTTACAAAGCCCACAGCTGTCAGGGCTGGGCTTAGCTCTCCCTTCTCAAAGCAAGCTGCTCAGCTGAGGATTAATTGCCAGTCTCAGCTTCCACTGTGTTACATCTGATGACCATTTCCTGCCTCATTAAGCCAGCTCTGCTGTTATATAAATTGCCTGGATCCATACCTCCCAACTTTTTCAGATGGGAGTGAGGGATATCTATAAGCAAATGAAAGTAGGTGTAGGACACACCCCCTGCCATGCCCCCTTAAAGGAGAATTATACACAAAAATTATTAGTTAAATCCACAAGTGCTTAATTTTTACCACTACTTTTCCTTTATATTGGCTTTTGAAGTTTACAAATGCAGCAATGTAGTAACTGGGTGGAAGGTTTAGCACCGGGAAACACTTTTTGAAGGATAATTAGTGCATTTTATATACAACTATATAGAACAGACCAAAATGAGGGGCCAATGAAGAGGAATGAGGGACAGAGGGACATTGTTCCAAATGAGGGACAGTCCCTCGAAATCAGGGACAGTTGGGAGGTATGTGGATCAGATCTCCGACGCCTTCGCCTTGGTCAACATCTCTGGAAAAATCTCTGCTGTGTTTTCATGTGAAGGACTTTTGCCTGTTTGACATTTCTTCTGGTTTCTGGATTAAAGACTCTGCTCGGCTGACTTCCCTTTAAGCTCCTGGCCCCGCATGCTGTTTGTTTGACCTCTCTGATCTCTGGATCCCTGTTTTTTGACTTGCTCCAACCATCTGCTCTGGCTACTAAACCTTGGTTATATTTCACTTTGTTTGCTCTGTTTGTTCTATTTACCATTTTTATTAAATAGTCTGATTCATGGTTCCTGACAACAGCAACTTGTATACTTCCAGCAAACTGGTACACTGTCACATTAAAGGCTGATCTCACTGTAACTCTTGCAGGTACATACCACCTGTCACACACAGTGTGCTATGGTAATGGCTCTTTAGCACTGAGCATAAATAGTTCCTTACACAAACTCATGTTTCAGCAGACTCAACTCTTGTGCCCGCATTCTCCACCAATTGTAGGCTTCATTCAAATGTAACGCCTTTCATGAACATCAGTCCAGCCAGTGAAGTACATTTCAAGGCATTCTGCCCACTTTTATTCAAAAGTATATTTCAAAACACACAAAAGGTTACTCTCACAGCATCCACATCACAATGGAAAAATAGAAATGTTCCAGCCTCCTGGATATCTAGACCACCTAGTCCCTGAGCCTATCTCTGCACAGGCTCACCACATTATCCATTCATTCTTTGTGAAAACAAACTGGCTACCTTGGCCTGCACAGGTTCCTGCTTAATTACACACAGTCTGTTAAAAGAGAAGTTTGGGAATCGTAAAAAAAAAAAAACTCACTGAGATGGCTGCAGCACCGATCCCAATTGCAGCTGACACCCAACGCCTCTAAGACTGAGAACTGAGATAAAACACCGCTGATCGCTCAGCTCTCGGTCTTCTGGCTGCAGAGAGCTGGGACTGCGAGTCACCAGCTCTCTGCTCTACCCTCCAGCGCTCACTGGAGTACTGGGCTGTGGAAGGGGAAGGGGGGTGGGAGCAGCTGGCTCAGGTTCCTAGAGGCTTTCTGAGAGGCTGAGCCAGGTGTCAGTCCAGGCATCTGGGTGAATCCTGACCATATGGTCAATATCTTTTTAGAGTCTGGACCTATTGAGTGACATCGGCTGAAAATGGGTCACAGGAGTGCAGAACTAACTGTGCTCCCGTGACCTACAGGAGAAGTATGGCCAAAATAGGTTTATCTATACTTCTCCTTTATTACCTCTCTCAGGCAACAGCCTGATCAGATCACCTCTCTGAGGCCAGGGTAGACACACTTTCAGTGTCTGCTCACACACTGCTCCTGCAGCAGTTTGTCTCCAGGGGAAAAAGCCCTGAACCACGGAGGGCTCCTTATCTCCAGGGAAGAAGCCCTGAACCATGGATAGCCTCTTGTCCCCAGGGAAAAAGCCCTGAACCATGGAGGGCCCCTTGTCTGCAGGGAAGAAGCCCTGAACCATGGATAGCCTCTTGTCCCCAGGGAAAAAAAAAAGGGACCCCTGTTCTCCGATAGGTACCAAGTCCCGAAGA
>BLSH010005555.1:325684-352593 GCA_018402905.1 Glandirana rugosa | reverse complement strand
GCAGGGGGTGTACAGTATACAGGTGGAGGGGCGGGGGTGTACAGTATACAGGTGGAGGGGCGGGGGTGTACAGTATACAGGTGGAGGGGCAGGGGTATACAGTATACAGGTGGAGGAGAGGGGGGTGTATGGTATACAGGTGGAGGGTGGGGGGTGTACAGTATACAGGTGGAGGGGCGGGGGTATACAGTATACAGGTGGAGGAGAGGGGGGTGTACGGTATACAGGGGGAGGGGCGGGGGTGTACCGTATACAGGTTGAGGGGCAGGGGTGTACAGTGTACAGGTGGAGGGGCGGGGGAAAATGTACAGGTGGAGGGGTGGGGCGTGTACAATTTACAGGTGGAGGGGCGTGGGTGTACAGTATACAGGTGGAGGGGCGGGGGGTTACAGTATACATGTGGCGGGGTAGTACAGTATACAGATGGGGGTGGCACGGGGGATGTACAATACACCCCCCTGGGCACAGTCAGTATGCAGACAGCTGTGTAGGGAGGTCGGTGTCCCCCTGGCAGTTCATCTTCCCTCCTAATCCAGACGGAACAGGACTTGGCCCCTC
Organism: Glandirana rugosa; assembly: GCA_018402905.1. NCBI lineage: Eukaryota > Metazoa > Chordata > Amphibia > Anura > Ranidae > Glandirana > Glandirana rugosa. The sequence continues at coordinate 352,035 of BLSH010005555.1, read as the reverse complement.
CCCACCACTGCGCAGATCGCCTTCTAAGGAGTTACTGAGCGATCTGAAGGAACCACGAACAAGGGGCAGAGGGTGCCTCTGACTGAAGGAAGGGGACAGGAAGATGCCAGGAGAGGCAGGGCACGCCATTGCGATTCAGCTTGTCTCTGCCGCCGATTATTTTCAAAACACCTAGCGGCTGTGGCTGCGCCCTAGGCGGCAGTGCGCCCTAGGCGGCTGCCTAGTTTGCCTAGTGGTAGCACCGGCCCTGTGCACATCAGTCAGGTGTTTGATAGTACTAGCTACCTTTTGCCAGAAAGGTCTATGTTTTGGGCATTCCCAAAAGATATTGTCACATACCTGGTGGTTGAGTCTGGCTTATGCGGGGGCAACCTCTCTTGCGGTCCTGGTTCCGGAACCCCTGGTAGTGCAGACAGGGAGCTCCAGAGCACAGGGGGGCACGAGGGCTGGACAGGTCCCTGGTGACTGGTACAGGTCCACAGATCCTCGTGTGGGCTGAAGAGTAGTGGTGCAGTCCGGGTTGGCAACTGGCTGGCAGCGAGGTACAGAGGGATCAGGCAGACGGGTAGTCGGGTGCAGGCTGGGTCGGTAATGGGCTGGCGGCTGTAGTACAAAGGAGCAGGCAGAAGAGTGGTCGTAAACAATCCGAGGTTGGGGCAGGCAGATAGCAGCAAAGTCCAAAGGTTAGCCGGGGTCACAGGAACAGGAAGTCACTCAGAACAGATACCGGGGGGTCACAGGTGCAGGAACGCTGTAGAACGGACAGCACTTGATGCAGGAAGCACACTGTTTAAATAGGGATGCCCAGCCCCGCCTCCTCCGGGAGCGCGAGGAAACAACAATCAACTGCAAACAAACCCTCCGCACAGTCTTCTAACAGATATGTAACATTGTGCCTTTGCCATCACCAGCACGTGTCCAGTATCTGCAGATAGATCCTGTGTAGGGTCGTGGGCACACTATACCACTTTGTCGGGATCTTGTAGCTGGTCTCTTGGACCTTAGTGGCTATGGAAGTTTTCTGGGCAAAGTGGAGAATTTTCTCCTTTTGAGAATCAGTAAACTGCATAGCAAGATCGGATTCCCACCACGAAATGAAAGAGGGGATAAAATCTGTTGCTGGTTGAATCAGGGCAGTGTGAATGGTAAAGAGGCTATGGCGAATCGGTTCCCTCTTATATCACATACTCTTCAGCTCCGTGAGCTAGGGAGAGATAACGGGGTACAAGAGAACTGACGAAGAAATTGCCAGACCTGCAGACTACTCAAGAAGTCCAATGGGGAGTGCAGAGGCTGATATTTTGCCGTCCGGCCACAGGAAGTCTCAAAGATGAAGACAGCCGCCCAACACCATACGGAGAAACTGGGGGTTCTGGAGGCCAGGTTCAAATTCCGGATTACCCAAATTAGAGACCATGGGGGAAGGCAATGGGGTGATCGAGGAGTGGTGGAAGGCATTGCTAGAAACCAGTAAGGTACTTCCCATGGTAGGCTGATCGCTTAGAGCTCTAGGCAGCGGGGAGGCAATCCACAGCAAGCTCCCTGCCGTGCCGCCTGAGTCCCCATGGCCACCCAATGCATTGCCTCAGCACGACAATGCCAGTCAATCAGCCTGGTGAGGTGGGCTGCTCTGAACTAGGCCCGCACATCTGGAAGGCCTTACCCTCCCGAATTTCAGGGAGATGAAGAAGTTGGAGTTGAAGGGGCAGTCTCCAGTGGGACCATATAAATTCTCGAAACAGGGCATCTATGCATTTGAGGAAAGAGTAGTGCAAGGGGATAGTGAGAGCCTGCATCAAATAGGGGATCCTGGGCAGTAATGTCATCTTGAGAGCACTACAATGGCCAAACCAGGTCAAGGTGAACATATGCCAATGAAGTAGATTCGTCCGCAACCGAAGAAGCAAGGGGTCGAAATTGGCGACATAGAGGGCAGCAGGGTCTGAAGTTATATTAACTCATATACGTTTTTTTGATGGGTAGGTGCACAGAGGGCCCCCTCAGAAATGGGCACATTCCAAACACATGCCAACATGCATTACAATGTGTGCCCAGTATGCCATAAAAGAAGTGCCAATGTTGTTTTCCTACCAAATAGTGGTGTCATGCTTCCCCATATGAAACCTACACAATGTACACATCTAAGGAATCCAACTGCAAGAATATTGCCTTCATTAATTGATTGTTAGAAATTTGTGCCCATTTAACCAAAAACATTTGCTAGGTCAGGTACTGATGCTGGATAACAAGACCTATTTTATGATCTGCATTCTAATTCATGACAATTATTTTCGACCATGGCATTAGTATAGAAACCCTCCCCCCGCCATACTTTGGCTATAACAGTGTCCACTTGATTTGGAAGCCTTCCCACAGAATTTTGGAATGAGAACTTTGACCTATTCAGCACAAAGAGCTTTTGCGAGGTCAGGTACTGATATTGGATGAGAAGACCTGGCTTGCAGTTTGAGTTTCAATAGTCACAGTGTTCAGTAAGGTTGAGCTCAGGGCTATCTTAAAGCCACTCAAGTTCCTCCAAACCATGTATTTCGGGAGCTGAAAGGGGTACAGTCATGCTGGGACAGAAAAGAACCTTCACCAAACTATAATATAAAAAAGACAAATGTGTATACAGAATAAGAAAAATCAGACTATACTGGCCAGATAAGGAGTACACAATAAAGCAATATATTTTATTATACAATCAATTTAATATACCATACAATATATATGAATGTTTGACGTTTTAAAAACAACTGTGTTATTGTTTGCTCATGAACTGAGTCATTTAGTGTGGTGGTGGAGTACTCGACATTACATGCAATATGAATATGCCAAATATCAACAAAAATCCTCATGTGTCAACATGTTTCGCTAGAAGTAGCTTCATCAGGACACATAAAAACATTTTCTAGACAAATGCTATTTTCTAGACAAATTTCTAGCGAAACGCATAAATGGGCTTAGTGATGTTTCGCATTTTCATATTGCATGTAATGTAGAAGGTGTGATGGTCAGGTGTCTATGCACAGTATGTTTGGCCATGTAGTGTACACTATAACCTTCAACACTAGGAACAATGAATTCAGTACTTATCTCCTCCCACCCATCTCCTTCACAGCATTATGTTTATAAGTAAAGTAAAGGAGCTCTTTAAGAAGTTGTGCACACAGCAGTCTTTCTGCCCGTTGACAGTAAAGAACACTACATTCTATATCACTTATCCAGAAGTGGCTAGGGCATTATTTTTGTAAAAACACAATGCATTTATGTTGGATTTTGTATATATAACACTATGAAAAATCCTGGCACCTGCCTTTCCAAGAATACTTGGGTCAGTGCCATCATTCTGTATATCCCAGATTAACATGCTGCAATCACCAAAATCACATTGAGGAAAAAAGGTGGGAAAAAAGATGGGATGAGGTCAGTGTTCTCTTAAAGCTGCAGTTTATAAAAAAATTTTTCTTTTTATTTTTTGTATTTCTGTTTCAATTATTTTTATTGAAAGTTTTCTGAAGAGCAAGGAATAAACATTACAGAAATCCTCACCATGCTCTGATCATTCAACAACATAAATACACAAGAAATATAGTAAAAAGGAGGGGAAGTGTGTGTGGGGGGACATAATAGGGGCACCATGAGTAGGATAAACTAACTAGGTGTCCCTTATAGTCTCATACCAATAGGAAAAACAAGCGTTTAATGAGTAGTTGCATAACATAAATCTGTAAGGCCATCAGAGATGGAAGAAAACTTTCTCAGGGACAGCCCTTCAGGTCCACCTATTCATATACATAAAAAAAGGTTCAAAACAACTATAAAACGTAACCTCTGTGAGATGTTCTTCAGAATGATAAAGCATTTAACTTGTATTCTGAACTTAAATTACTCCCCCCATTATCATAACACGATGAGGTCATTTATGGGGGATGCACCACCCTTCTACTGATCATTTATTAAACATACACTATATTGCCAAAAGTATTGGGACACCTGCCTTTACACGCACATGAACTTTATTGGTATCCCAGTCTTAGTCCGTAGGGTTCAATATTGAGTTGCCCCACCCTTTGCAGATATAACAGCTTCAACTCTTCTGGGAAGGCTGTCCACAAGGTTTAGGAGTGTGTCTAGGGGAATGTTTGACCATTCTTCCAGAAGTGCATTTGTGAGGTCAGGCATTGATGTGGACAAAAAGGCCTGACTCGCAGGCTCCGCTCTAATTCATCCCAAAGGTTTTCCAAACTCGCTCATCCATGTCTTTATGGAGCTTGCTTTGTGCATTGGTCCAAATCATTTGGTGGAGGAAGGATTATGGTGTGGGGTTGGTTTTCACTTTCAATAGATTCTTATTAAAAAAATGTAAAGTTACAAAACATGGCTGCAAAGGGTGGGTCAACTCAATATTGTACCCTATGGACTAAGACTGGGATGCCATTAAAGTTCATGTGTGTATAAAGGCAGGTGTCCCAATACTTTTGGCAATATAGTGTAGGTAGGATGATGGAAAAGAGAGAGAGAGAGAGGGGATCGGTCTCAGGACCAGCAGAAAAAGAGAGGAGAAAAGGAAGAAAGGAGGAAAAAAAAGGAGGTGAGTCCGTCCGGGGATCTACCCCCAATTGTTCCTGGAGTCCGCACCTTGTGTTCGGAACCTGCAAATAGGCAGGTCATATTTTCAAAAATGTTTTTTTTTTTAACTCCTTGATGCTGCCCACACGCACATAAGTGGACACTCGGTGGGTGCCGCATGTATGCAGCCTTGTTAAAACAACTTACTATATTAAGAGCTTGCTTCCTGCACACTCCCAGCATGGCAGCTGGCAGGTACCGGAAAGCTCCAGATGCATACTTGCGATCGGGAGCTTTCTGATCATGTGACCCCTAATGACAGCCTATCACAGCAGTCACTTGACCTGAATGCCCACCTCTGCCTTCCAGCGGGAGGCAGTCGGCGCGAAAAGGTTAATTAGCACCAGGGTTGGTGTCCCACAATAAGTGTGCTGGTGGCAGCTGTGATCTTCTGGCGCTGCAGAATTGAATACCAATTGCTCCACCTGTTATTGGCACTCATCAAAGGTACTGACACTGCCCACCCTATTTGTCCCCCTCCTCCATTCATAGAAGCTGTACAATCAGTTCCCATAATAAAAAGCGCTCTATGAATGGAGGAGGCAGACCTATTTTTCATTCACCTGTCCTCACAACTGTAGGGATATATGAGGGGTAGAGGAAACAAGGAACAAAACAGCCACCAGCACACAGTATGCTCATCGTTCATGTAAGTACTATCCCTTGTGTTCATTTAAATATCACTAAACTTCAGATTTAAAGTGTATGTAAACTGTAACAGTGCATTTCTTTTATTTGCTCCATTTTGATTTGGTAAAGCTGAACTCCAGGAACACAAATGCATCCTAAACAACCACAAAAGATATAAATCTACTTTGTGTGCACCACATTTCTTTGTAAACCAAGATATTACCTTGTAAAAGTAGCAGTGACATTATCACTGTGATGTGCATTCCCTGTGCAGAGAGCAAAACTGTGGGAGGGACTCAGCAGGCCACACCCACTACAGGTTAACTGCAAAAAAGTTTGGGGGGGGGCGGAGACAAGACCAGTCATCCTGTGCAAGGAGAGAGAGCAGCAGTGACTGGTCTTTATTACAGGAACCTGCACCGGGCCAAAGTTTCACACTGGATTACTGCACATATCTGGAAGAAATATAAAAAACACACCAAGATATAAGTAAGAATACATATACATCTTGTATTTTGACAATATTTGCTTATCCTGGAGTTCAGCTTTAAATATACCATGAAAAGCAATTTCTTATACATGTTCAATAAGTACAAAACAAAACCTGTTGATTCTGCTAGAAATTAAAGTGTTACTAAATCCAGATCCTGCATTCACTATATCTGGTCTCCCCAGGACCCTGCATTCATTATATCTGGTCTCCCCAGGACCCTGCATTCACTATATCACAGAACATGGAAATGCAATAGTTTAAGTAAATATAAATTGCTAAATACCTTTACTCATCAGCAGTATATAGCAGTCTTATGACTTCGATCAGTGTCTGGTTAAAGCTTATAGGAAGTCTTTACAACCTTTTATATAGATGTATATTCCTCAAAAGTACATCCTACACAGACAGACTTGGAGTCATTCCTAGATAAATTCCCTGTTCCCCAGCTACCTGTTCAGGATGTCATACTATTAAGTGCACCACTTACAGAGGAAGAGCTTTTAGAGGCTTTGGCCCAAACCCATAATGGGAAAGCCCCTGGCTCGGATGGATTAAGAAATACTCCACCCAACTGCTACCGGTATTATTGAGGGTCTATAACGAGGCATTGACAAAAGGTAGATTGCCTGCGTCTATGAATGAAGCAATAATAGTGGTCCTCCTTAAACCCGGGAAAGATCCTACTACACTGGACTCATATCCCTTCTTACATTTGACGTGAAACTCCTGGCGCGAGTGTTGGCGAATCGGTTGTCTAAAGTGATACAAAAACGAATACACAGAGACCAAGCGGGATTTATACCCACGAGGTCTACAGCTCAAAAATTACGTAGACTTTTTCTGAATATGCAAGTGGGGATGGACAACCCGGGAAATAGAGCCATCTTCTCGTTGGACGCGGCCAAGGCGTTTGACAGTGTGGAATGGCCCTTCTTATGGGAGACGCTGTCTCGTTTTGGCCTGGGTTCGACGTTCATAAATTGGATAAAACTTCTTTATGCAGAACCGTCGGCTAGGTTGAGGGTTAACGGGGAAATGTCAGACACTTTCCGTTTACACAGGGGTACACGACAGGGGTGTCCTTTGTCACCCCTGCTCTTCGCACTAGCATTGGAACCCCTGGCTATCCATATCAGAGCATCAGCAGACATTACAAGGTTTGTGTGGGGGTCGCGGGAGGAGGTAGTCTCCTTTTTCGCGGACGACACTTTGATATACTTAGGTGACACCCAGCACTCCCTCCAGGGAGCGATGACCCTAATCACTGAGTTTGGAGCGCTATCAGGTTTCTCTATAAATTGGAGTAAGTCGGTCCTGATGCCGTTGGACCCCATAACCCACCCGTTGCCGGACTGCGCTTCCACTATACAAGTGGTTCCCGCTTTCCGGTATCTGGGAATAGAGGTTACCCCAAACCCAATGCAGTATTTAGAACGTAATCTGTTACCACTATTAAGTAAATTCCGCTCAAAATGCACGGCATGGCTCAAGCTCCCCTTAACAGTAGCTGGCTGAATAAACCTTATAAAGATGGCATGGGCTCCCCAGCTGCTTTATATACTCCATAATGCACCTATCTGTATACCACGTAAATGGTTTATCTGGATTGATTCGCAATTCCGTGCCCTGATATGGCGTAATAAACCCCCCAGGATTAGCCTGTCCACATTACAACATACAAAAGAAAACGGGGGGATGGCGGTACCACACTCTCGCCACTATTTTAAAGCAGCTCAACTTCAGCATCTAGGAGCATGGGGACTAGCCGATGACACAGACCCGATCCGCAATATGCTGTTACCAGAGGGGTCTACATGCCCGATCCTGACATTTCTGGAGGCAGGCTTCACTAACATCCCCTCTAACACCCCCACGATTAACATGCTTAACACTTTATGGGCATATGTCAGGGGCACGCTGCAGATAACAGGATACTCCCCCTTCACTCCCATATGGAATAATATATACCTTAAGGAATTATTTAAACTGAAGGACTTCCATCTATGGGTGAAGGCGGGAATCCTCTATGTAGCACAACTCTTTCAAGGCACGGTCCTCAAATCATTCATGGATATTCAGGGGGAATTTAACCTACCTAGAAGTCAGTTCTTCAGATATCTCCAACTTAGGCATGCAATACAGGCCCAATTGAATAGACATCCTTTAGTGGCCGGGGAAAACCCCATAATAAATATAGTTTTTTTGGAAACTGAGAAAAAAGGAATGATCTCCAAGTGTTACTCTGTTCTACTTCATGCCACTCACGATGCCTCTATATTACCATGTAGGAAAGGGTGGGAAAAGGACTTAGGTCCAATAGATGATGAAACCTGGGACTTATGCTTAACTTCTGCTCCACTGGTATCGGTCTCTGCATCACCTAAACTATCCCATCTATACCTCTTGCATAGAGTGTACAGAACGCCCGCTAGATTACATAAATGGGGTATCAGAGAAACACCATTATGTCCGAGATGTGAGAGGGATAGTGGAGATTTACTCCATATGCTATGGAAATGCCCGAAATTGTTCCGCTACTGGTCTGGGGTTCTCTCGACTATTACACAGGTCTTCCAGATCAATATAGGGAGAGATCCGGTTGTGTGTCTACTGGGAGCCTTGGATGAAGAATCCCTCACACCCCAATATCATGTGGCGGTTCTGCGACTGCTGTATATTGCACGCAAGCTAATAGCACAGCTTTGGATCTCGCCCAGGGCTCCCAGGGTGCAACAGTGGATCAATATGGTCAATGACATGATAATTAGAGAAAAATATACGTACCAACATAGGAACGCCTCGCAAAAATTCACTAAACTCTGGCAACCTTGGTTGGATATCCCTGGGCTAGCTCCGGAACAACTGGTCAAAGATAGATTATTGCAGGTCTAAATGGTATGGATAACTAAACTTGGAGCAGAACTGGGAAAGGCATCAGTAGACGGGATGGGGGGCCAAACGGGTATTCTGTTGTCAATGATTGTGTGAATGTTACTGAGGTTAAACAGACATGCCACTAGGCTATGCATAAAAACCAATGTGTATAGTAGGTATGATATACATATACATGCATATAGATTGTGAATCGTTTAACTTGCTAATATTCTGACTTTGTATGCATGACTACAAATTGATCGTACCAAGTCATTGTGATTTTGTAAATGTGGTTGTACAGTCATTTATATTCAATAAACTTCTTTTCTTGATAAAATTAAAAAAAAAAAAAAAAAAAAGCTTATAGGAGGAGTTTTCATACTAGTCTGACTGTCCTATGAGGCTGCAGGACCCCTGACCGTCTGTCTGGACAGTGCTGATTGGCCCTGTGCTGATCACATGCACCCTCCCAAGAAAAAAAAACTCTCTAGCAATACACACCAAACTAAGCATGTTCAGAGTGACTCCAAAGGCTCTGTCTTTTTTCGGGAGATGGATTGGAGACAATGGAAGAAAGAAAGGATCAGAGAAGACAGGATCAGCCCTTTACACAATGCAGAGGATTAGTTCCTTAGGTCCCACAGTGCATATAACAAGCATGCTTTACTGCATATACAGACTGATTTTACTGCTGTGGGTTTAGTAACACTTTAAGTGCTGTCCTGTGTATGCTGCAGTGATAACAGTTAGGATTGTTTCCAGTTCTTTCTTTTTACTACAAAACAACTTCCCTCTATGGTATGGAGAAGAGGAGAGGGAGTTGTGTTCTTTAGTCCTGTCCTTGGGTGACAATGTTGCAAAAGAACAACAGCAATCTGCTTTTACAGTATATACTGTGAACTATATATTGTATGCATTATACCTATGTATGCAGCAGGTGGCTCTGTAGTATTATAGTGTTCTATGATATGACAGGATGTACTGTCTATCTATGTTCAGTGCACTCGTTTGTTTTCAGTTACTAAAGGTGATTATAGGCAGGATCACCAGGTGAATATAATAAAAAGAAAACTAATGCAGCCACCACATCTAAGGACTGGTAAGCTGCAATAGTTTACATTTTTGTTTGTGGATCAGGATACGCTTTAACTATTCTTTGTAAATTTACAGATTTTTAACAGATTTTTAAACTGATGTTTTATATTTTGTTTACTATGCAATCCTTGTTTTCCATATAATCATTTGGTTAGACTTTTCCAAATGGTTATATGACCTAATAAGACAATATTAATTATCTCCTTTCAGGCAAGCTGTCTGTCTTTAAAATCTTGCATGAAGCTGCCAGATAATAGTGGAGTCATGGGCCGACCCATTCCCCTGTGTGTAAATACTATTTGAGCTACTGAGCTCTGTAAACAAGGGTTTTCTTTTAGCAGGAAAAAAACTGAAAAAGGCAAATAAGAAGCCAAAGTTGGAGCCATTCGCTCAAAAGGAGAATGCAAGAGTCATATGGAAGTGCTATTTATGTGGCTATAGAAAAAATAATAATTTTCAGTCCTGATGATAAAAAAAAGAAAAGAAGTCTAACTATATATTCAAAGATAGGTGCACATTGTAGCGTATCTATCCTTTTTTACCCCACCCTCTTGCTCTCAAAAGTTTGAGCCGATCATAAACTTTTCTACAACTGAACTGCCTGAAGGCTTCACTTCTTTGGCTGGAATCAGATTGGGGCATTTTTTTTAATTCAGCCAGCAGGTTAAATGAAAATATCCAACTCAATTCCTCCATCTACACATTCCAGATGAATGAGAGAATCACTATTGTATTCTGATGGTAGGGAGACTTCCCTGCCATGAGAATACACCGATCAGCGCTGCAGGCTATAACCGGTAGCACCGATCGAGCAGCAGAAATCTAACAGCAGAACAGCAGAAATGAAACTCTGTACAACCACCCTGCCCATAAATGGACTGAAATTCAGCCGTTCCCTGCTGATTGTGTTTGAAAATTTTAATTATAAGAGAGTTTGATTTTGCAATTGTTATTGGGGTCAAAGCGGCATTACTTTTTAACTGCAGAGATGAGAAAAGTCGAAGTATCAGGATGAAAAATTGTTCTGAAAGGAATAAATCTCTAATAGCGAATGCGATTTTCATTTGGGAAATTGCATTCATTTCAAAATCGAATGTTAAAAGCAAACACAATTTTGAGGTACTTTTCAACTGACATTCGTCAAGTCATCCAATGCACTGAGAATTTTTGTATGAATATTGGTTTGAAAATCTACTGGTATATGGCCAAATTAGAGTGGCATTAAACCCAGAAACAATAGTTATTATATTGAAGCTCACCAATTCTTAGATGTGGTGACCTTTGTTTTCTTTTTTCCTTTAGTTTCACCAGGTGATCTAGTTAGTAAGTCTGTTATTTTTCCACTTGCTTTAACCACTTGCCTACTGGGCTCTTTTACCCCCTTCCTGCCTAGGCCGATTTTCAGCTTTCGGCGCTGTCGCACTTTGAATGACAATTGCGCAGTCATGCAACTCTGTACCCATATGAAGCTTGTATAACTTTTTTTTCACACAAATAGAGCTTTCTTTTGGTGGTATTTAGTCACCACTGGGGATTTTATTTTTTGCTAAACAAATTAAAAAAGGCCAAACATTTTGAAAGAAAAACCCTTTTTCTTAGTTTCTGTTATACAATTTTGCAAACAGGTAATTTTTCTCCTTCACCCATGTGCGCTGATGAGGCGGCACGGGTAGGCAGCACGGGCACTGATAGGCTGCACTGCTGGGCACTGATGAGGCTGCAGTGATGGTCAGTGATGAGGCGGCACTGAAAGGCAGCACTGTGGGCACTGATAGGCTGAAATGGTGAGCACTGATGAGGCTGCAGTGATGGGCAGAGATGAGGCGGCACTGAAAGTCAGCACTGTGGGCACTGATAGGCTGCACTGGTGGGCACCGATGAGGCTGCAGTGATGGTCAGTGATGAGGCGGCACTGAAAGGCAGCACTGTGGGCACTGATAGGCTGAAATGGTGAGCACTGATGAGGCTGCAGTGATGGGCAGAGACGAGGCGGCACTGATAGACAGCACTGTGGGCACTGATAGGCCGCACTGGTGGGCACTGATGAGGCTGCAGTGATGGGCAGTGATGAGACGGCACTGAAAGGCAGCACTGTGGGCACTGATGAGGCTGCAGTGATGGGCACTGATGAGGTGACACTGATTGGCAGTACTGTGGGCACTGATGAGGAGGCACTGATGAGACTGCACTGAAGGGCACTTATAGGCAGCTCTGATAATCAAGACACTGATTAACAGTGCCCTGATTATCAGTGTAGATGTCCCCTTTCATGCTTGCTGGTTAGCGCCTCTCTCCTCTCCTCACGGTGTGACAGCGCGAGGAAAGGAATGACGATGACCAGCAAGTGTGTTTACATCGTGATTGGACAGCTGGGATTGGAGACTGATCACATGGTAAACAGCCGCTGTGATTGACTATTTACCCTGATCTGTGATCGGCTGTGTCCAAAGGCATCACATCCTGGGGGTGGAGCTGTGACCTCATATGGGGCGGGGCCTCCGGGTGATGTCATCTGGTGGCCACGCCCCATGCCAATATAAGGCACAGCACACAGCGGAGAGGGCACTCGTGAAGGAGGGAGCGTCGTGTCAACATGGGAAGAAGAAGGAGAAGAAGAGAGGAAGAACAGAGGCAAGGGGACAGCGGAGAAGACCGGCAAAAGAGCAGAAGACGCCGCAGAGAAGGAGAAAAAGAAGACCCCTCAGAAGATGGAAGACTCCGCAAAAGGGCCGAAGAAAGAAGAGCCAGAGAGGGGAGAAGACCGCCGGAGCAGATTTAATAAAATATTTAAAAAAGCTGCGTGGTGTTTTTTTTGTACATATTTCTTTCCAGGTAAATGGGTAGGAGTACGATGTACCCCATACTCATTTACATAGGGTGGGGGGCTGGCATCTGGGGGTCCCCTTGTTAAAGGGGGCTTCCAGATTCCGATAAGTCCCCGCCCGCAGACCCCAACAACCACCGCCCAGGGTTGTCAGGAAGAGGCCCTTGTCCTCATCAACATGGGGACAAGGTGCTTTGGGGTGGGGGGCGCAGAGCCCCCCCTGCACCGAAGCACCCATACTCCCCATGTTGAGGGCACGCAGCCTGGTGTGGTCCAGGAGGGGGGGCGCTCGCTCGTCCCCACCGCCTTTCCTGGCCTGCCGGGCTGCATGCTCGGATAAGGGTATGGTATGGATTGTGGGAGGGACCCCACGCCGTTATTTCGGCGTGGGGATTCCCCTTAAAATCCATACCAGTCCAAAGGGCCTGGTATGCTCCTGGAGGGGGACCCCATACCAGCTTTTTTTAAATTTGGCATGGAGTTCCCTTCAAAATCCTCAGAGCACAAAGTGCCTGGCATTGTCGGGATCAATGTCGGATCCCTGTTCACAGACAAACGGTCCGACTTTGACCCTATGTAGGACTGTAAATCACACAGCAAAGTAGGATCAAAGTAGGACCGTTTTTGGCGGATAGTGTGAACCCAGCCTCAAAGCTTAACTGAACAAGCTGAAGTTAGAAGCTGATTGATTACCATGCACAGCTGCACCAGATTCTGAGCTCTCCAGTTTTGATAAATCTAGTTTCCTTCACGTGCCATATTATTTCCATGGAAAGCCACTCTTAGGCCTCTTTCACACATGCGGAGCCCGTTTTGATGGGCTCCGCTGCTCAGCGGGGATCCATCCGTTGATCCCTGCTGAGCCAACGGATGACAGGACAGTCTCTGCACTCTGCAGTCTCCGTGCAGAGACTGACCTGTCACAGCTCCATTCTCCTCTATGGAGGATCGGATGAGCACGGACAGTCTGTCCATGCTCATCCGATCCGATCCGCCAGGCGGATGGAAAATAGGGCTTCCATCCGTCTGTTTCTGGCGGATCGGGTGTCAGCGGACATGTCACCGCTGACATCCGCCGCTCCATAGAGCACAATGGAGCGTCCGTTTGGGTCCGCCTGAAAAACTGACCGGTGGACCCAAACAGTCCGTATGTGTGAAAGAGCCCTTACCTAACATCACCATTTTTTAGATTATACCTATGAGATATTAAATAGTCATTTATTTTGTGTATGTGATTGTTAAATCTTGAACCTAATAAAGATAAAAGAAACTGGAGTTATCAATTGCATATGAAGCAAAAAAGAAAGTCCAACAGCCGCAAGGTCTTTTGCCACCACCCGCATCCTCTCCCCGGATTCTTCTGGGTGCTGATTTTTGGTCATCGGCATTGGCCAATACAGGATGACATAATTCCCATGCAGGCACAGGAGTTCAGTGCTGGGATGTACGCTGTGCTGTGCATTAACAACTCAATGTATATTCTAACAAAGACTGCCAGCAGGCAGGTAGGTTTATTTTTTTGCAGAAGTGACAAAGCACGTCTCTCCTGTAATAAGCAGGCTGCCTGTTCGTAATTGTTTAAAACAAGACTTTATTTCCACTTTAAAGTGTTACTAAACCCACACAATAAAATCAGTCTGTATATGCAGTAAAGAATGCTTGTTATACTCACTGTGAAATCTAAGGGGTCAATCCTCAGCATTGTGTAAAAGGCCCTGACTGGGACAAAAAATAGGCCCGGGAATTTTAGACTGAGCAGCCAATTTTTCGAGGTAGGCATTAGCAGGGGTAGCTGGTGTCGGTCCTCCACACTGTAATGTGCAGGGGACACTGTGATATAAAGGGGACTGCACTGTAAAGGGGCACTGTAATGATTACAGTGGCCCTTTTGAGTGCAGCCCCTTTATATTACAGTGCCCCTGCAATCATGCCCTCCCCTCTTTTCTCTGTAACATTGCCCCCTTTTACTCTCTGCTCACTGTTTAAAACTCCAGCTCCTCCCACCCTTTGCTCCCTTACATCAGAGTCCGCACAGACTCCCCTTGCATCAGAGTCCGCACAGCCCCCCTTGCATCAGAGTCCTCACAGCCCCCTTACATCAGAGTCCTCACAGCCCCCCTTACATCAGAATCCACACAGCCCCCCTTGCATTAGAGTCCGCACAGCCCCCCTTGCATCAGAGTCCTCACAGCCCCCCTTACATCAGAGTCCGCACAGTCCCCCTTGCATCAGAGTCCACACAGCCCCCATTGCATCAGAGTCCTCACAGCCCCCTTACATCAGAGTCTGCACAGCCCCCCCTTAAATCAGAGTCCGCACAGACCCCCTTAGAGTCTGCAGAATTTCCACTTACTGTAAGGGGGAGCTCTGTGGACTCCAATGTAAAGAGGAGCCCTTATTTAAGGGGGATCTGATGTAAAGTGGTGTTTTCTGAGAACCCTGATTTAAGGGGGAATGTTGTGGTGTAAAGGGGAACTCTGATGTAAGGGGGTCTCTGCTCACCAAAGCCCCCCCACGCTTGCATCAGAGTCCACAGAGCACCCCTTAAATTTGTTTTATACACTGGGAGGCAGGAGAGAGGGTGAGCTTAATCACCCCAGGATGGAGGCTCAGGCACAGACTGCAGCTCTTCTCTTCTTCAAACTTCCCGCCCACAAATCCCCGGGGAGTCTGGGCAGGGCAGACACAGGAGTACAGGAGCGGGAGGAGGAGGAGCAGTCCATCCGAGCGGCGAGCGGAACTGTCAGCACTGGCTCTGAGGCTGAGCTGTGTTTGAGAGAGATACACAGCTCAGCCCATGCCGCCACCATCCTCGGAGGAGACAGGCACGGTCGCATAGTGGTATGTGAGCGGCGACCACGGCCTTTGTTAACCCTGTCCAGGCCGCAGTCGCCGCTTACCTCC
Organism: Glandirana rugosa; assembly: GCA_018402905.1. Lineage (NCBI taxonomy): Eukaryota > Metazoa > Chordata > Amphibia > Anura > Ranidae > Glandirana > Glandirana rugosa. The sequence goes on along the minus strand of BLSH010005555.1, from coordinate 336,583 downwards.
CGCTGTGCGGCCTGGTCATCAACAGGCCACAGAGCGGGGGCCCTAGCCCACCGGGCAAACGTCCAGTCTGCCCCATGGCCAGTCCGGGCCTGAAGACACACCAAACTGAGCATGTGCAGAGAGTTTTTTGCATGTGATCAGCATAGGGCCATTCAGCACTCCTCCTACAAGCTTTAACCAAACACTGAAAGAAGTCACAAGACTGCTATATACTGCTGATGAGAAAAGGTATTTAGCAGTTTATATTTACTAAAATAATTGCATTTCCATGTTCTGTGTACTGTGGGAGACCAGATATAGTGAATGCAGGGTCCTGGGTTTAGTAACACTTTAAGCTGAAATCTTACTTGTATGTTAAAGCGGGAATATACTCGCCTGTACTCCAGCACTTTAATCCCCATAGAGCTCCCCACTGGCCACTGTCATCTTTAGCCTGGCAACTTCCAGATATCAATTTCCAGCCGTTTCCATTGGCCAGGTCAGCTCAGTTGTCCTTTCATTGCCAATATCTACACTGAGCTGTGCATACAGTGGGGACAGGCGGGTAATGGAACTTTCCTAGAAACTCCTGCCTGTTCACAATATTTTTTTAGGGTAAAGTTCTATTTCAAATACATAAATGGCTTGTGTTCTTTAGAAAGCAGCCACAGCCTGGGTAGGAAAGCCTGTCCCCTGCCAGCATACTGCAGAAACAGCAGTCTTTCTGCAGATGTCCAGCACACCTCCTGCTGAGTCAGAACTAAAGCACTCTCAAAAGTAGGGAGCATGAGGCTTAGCAGCAGGTGTGTCAGAGCTCTGCTTACATAGAGAGAACAAGTTCTGTGCAAAATTCCCCCTGCTGATTGGAGAGCTAAAGCTCTGACTCAGCAGGTGGCATGTTGGTCCTCTGCAAAAAAAAAGACTGCTGTTTCCACAACAGGGTCCTTCTCTGCAGTATGCTGGCAGGAGAAAGGCTCTCTTTGGCTGTGGCTGCTTTCTAAAAAAAAAAGAAAACTTTTTATGTATCAGGAATGTATTTAGCTGATTTTGGCCCCTTTCACACTGCCGCGACTGAAAAGTTGCACGATTTTGCGGGCGAGATTTAGACGCAATTTCAGGGAATGCCTGTTCAAACTTCAGGTCTATGGACCTCAACTCGCATGAAAGTCAGACCAAAGTAGTGCAGGGACTACTTTGAAGTTGGCACGACTTGAAGTCATACATATATGAATGGTTGTCATTGGAAATCACAGGAACGACTTGCAGTCTAAAGTCGCAGAAGTGTGAAAGGGGCCTTTAACTGCAGATTCAAACTTGTAAAAATCAGAGTACAGACAGTGAAGGCGAGCGTCTGGACAGTCCTTTCTCCTTTTGTTTCTTCTCCTTCTGCTTTTCGTTCCTTTCCTTTGGCTATTCCTCCTTTTCACCCCCCCCATTTTTCTTTCTTTTATTGAACTTGCACCTCATTTTTTTATTCAGTTGTGTTGCTTACACTTTTTGTAGTGCATAGTGAAAAAACTTTCACTAAAAATATTGAAACAGAAAAATTAAAATATTCTTAGAAAGTGATCTTAATTAAAACTGCATATAAAAATGATTCACTAGCTACAGGTAGAAACGTTGCTGAAGTTATATGCAAATCTCAGCTTTTTCTGTAAAACTCAACCTGTGACCCTCTGGGATTGAAAGCTTTTCTCCGGGCCAGTAAAGCCACCCACCACTTTGAAGGAGCAATAGGTAGAATCAAGAGCTGGGAGGGTGGCGGTCAAGCTTGACTTTTACAGGAAAAGTCAAGATTTACATAGATTTCAGCTGCCTATAGCCCTTGAACTACTTTTCTAAGCAAATTTTAGAGAAGGTAGTTAGTGCTTCTGTATTCTCTTTCTTTATAAGTTAAGCTTGAGCTGCTCGGTTTTTTGACAAGTTTACTTTATTAAGCTATAGCACAGTTTGAGGCCACTTAATTAAAAACCGTAAGCTGGCCAAGGGCTGCGAGGAGAGAATATGAGGGCCTTATGGAACCAATGTGACATGCCTGCCTAAGGGGTACTTCTCTGACAGGTACAGGGGGCTCTCCTGCTTGTTGTTGATTCTTTGATTTGGAGGTAATTATACTCACCTGGCTTTTCCTTTCCCCCCCCCCCCCTCCTCTCCTTGGTTGAGAGGATCTTGAATTCATATTTAAGCAGCGTTATGACTATACCATCTTTAGCTATGAGTAAGCGTCAGATATAGACGTGAAACGCGTCAGCATTTGTCCCCCAATATGCTCTGTCTGTATTGCATTTGATTTTATCAATAAACGGCAATATTCTGGAGTGCGGCTGTCTGAGGAACTTCTCTTACTTTGGGCTCTCCTGCTTGTTAAAGTTCAGATGACAGGTTCCTGTTTTTGGAAATAATACATTTAACAGATCACACAGTCTAGCATATATGGAGTGGATATTTAAAAACATAAATAGCACATTAGAGATATGTAGCGCTACCCCCTTAGGAGCCGCTTAAGTATGTTCAGTCCGTTACTCTGCCTCTCAACCCCAATAACAGCCTCAGTCCCCTCTGGCACACCTGGATACACTGTTTGGGGTAGTGCCCCTTTAAGAAGTGACATAGTAATAAATACACAAGGTTAAGGCAACTTAGGGTCCTTTCACACGAGCGGAGCCCTCAGCGGGGACCATCTGTTGATCCCCGCTGAGCCGGCAGATGACAGGACAGTCTCTGCACTCCATGCAGAGACTGACCTGTCACAGCTCCATTCTCCTCTATGGAGAATCTGATGAACACAGACCGTCTGTCCGTGTTCATCCGATCCGATCCGCCAGACGGATGGAAAATAGGGTTTCCATCCGTCTGACACCGGATCGGGTGTCAGCGGACATGTCACCGCTGACATCCGTCGCTCCATAGAGGGCAATGGAGCGTCCGTTTGGGTCCGCCTGAAAAACTGACAGGCGGACCCGAATGATCCACCCGTGTGAAAGGGGCCTTAAAGAGGTAAATTGTGTAAAAAGACTGCGCTACCAGAAATAAAAATTAAACAATCTCTGAAAAAATATTCTTGTGATAAAACTCGATAACATGGCAAAAATGCTCAAGGTGGCATGACAATAAAGTGCTATGTGCATGACAAAAAGTGTTTGAGTGAAAAATTGATAATTAATATAAAGGCATAAAGTCCATAGTGCGAGTACCAGAACCTGTGATAACAAAAAAATAATTTTTTTGCAAAGCGAACTTAGTCCATAATTAAATAGTCCACCTGGTTCAAATAGTCTCCAAAAGTGAATTAAAGACTCCTCCACCAGGTGCAAAAAGGGGACAAGGTATAGCTTCTGTGTCACAACACTCAGATAATAAGAACTCTTACCAGAGTCAATTGGCCGCCTATCTCTAGGAGACCCAACTCACAAGCAGATAGCCTCTGCGGGCAAATGATGATAAGGACACACAGACAGCCCCAATCTTCAAAATAACCTCCTCCGTTCGTCTCATAAATATGAATCACTCCGGTATGTAAAGGAAAAAAGGCTCCAATAGTGTAAAACTGTGGCTAATTTATTATTACATAAAAGGATTGCCAAAAGGCTACTCACATTTGTGCAGAAATAATGCGCATACAGATAAAAACATCCGGCCGGCAAATGGTAATGGGTCACCCGTGCTTCCGGGAACATGGGACGCGATTTCTTCAGAGCATAGGACCGCCCAACATGTTTCCTCACAACTGACGTCATCAAAGGGCCGGCCGGATGTTTTTATCTGTATGCGCATTATTTCTGCACAAATGTGAGGGAGCTGACATGATGGTCCTCTTCTTTCTTCTGGGTACGCAGCTCCGGCGCTGTGAGCTCTTCGTTCTGGCAGCCAGCTCTAATTTTCCGGCCGCCTCTGCCGGATTATCAGAGCGCATGCGCCGCCAACGTCAGCAGCTGCATGAAGGACGAATATCCCCTAAACTATGTAGGTTTAGGAGATATTCAATTTACCTACAAGTAAGCTTTTATTATAGGCTTACCTGTAGGTAAAAATTGTACTTAGGGGTTTACTACCACTTTAATAGTGTTTACTCAGAAATATATTGATAAAGAGGAACTTTGATGTACAAATAATGCACAGAATTTACTATAATCAGTTCAAACAGATAACCAGAGACTTAGTATCCTATCTGTACCTTTAACAGTCAATACACTGGAGTTGGCACCTCCTTATTTGCTATTCATGAGCGTGGGTATAGAAGAGCAATGGAGTGATTGCTGTATATAAAACCACTCCCCTCTATTCACTCCCATGAGAGCCAACTGCAGCCAATTACCTCAGTCACATAAACTGCAAACAGTGTTAAATAATTGTGCAGATAAATCAATACAAAGCAATTGAAAGTAGCTAAACTAGTAAACCATATTTAACTATAATTAAACCAGCAATTAGCATGATCTGAAAAAGAGAGTTCTTAGGTATCCCTTAAATATGCTACGTATGCCACTAACCAAGTGAATATTGATCCCCTTTTTAACTGAGGAGGGAGAGATAACTGATGTGTTATGGTTACTCAATGTTCCTGGTGCAAGCTCAGATGTTCTTCTGCCGGCTATGGAATTTCTTTAAGGTGTACACCAAGCAAACTGTAGTGGCAACAGATAAATTCAAAGAAGTGTACTGAATTTTGCAGGAAACACAATAATGCACAGACACCAGGGAACTTCACAGTGATCACTGACTTTATGGACAGACTATAAGTAACAGCAATCCAGATAGAAGAATTGACAATATTGTAATCCAGCTGTATGATTGCAGAGGAGGACCTCCACATGCTCACCCAACTGGACAGATTATACTTGTAAGCGGTCCTGCAGCGCTAATGATGATGGTGGTGATGCTGGGCTGATGAACACTTCCGCTCTATGTTCCTGGCTCTATGTTCCTCCACTGCACTGTTTGCAGGCTCTCTCTTTCTGATTGATGCGGCTGCTGCTGCTCTGGAACGATTCAGATGTCTGTAAGCTGGCTCTGCAGATCACCCACCGGAACACCGCAGCTGGCTGGGACACTGTAGAAGTTCAGCTGGCTGGATCGCTGGAAGTAGGCCTCAGACTGCAGCCCCGCTGTAAAGGACACACAGGGCCCTTACTGGTCGATCACGCTGTCTCAAGAGACTGGAACAAACTCCCCCCTTCACTTAAATAGGTTCTCCCACAAAGCATTGTTCCTCCCAAAAGCCTTAACTGCAGCACAGCACACTGGGAAATGGAGACCTTCCAATGTAGTCCAATAGCAGGTTTCCTCTGTGAAACTACAAATCCCATAAAGCAGAACTTCTCACATGACCACTCTGTTATGGTGACTGCTGCTTATTAAAGTCCCCCTCATTGGCTTGTGCAACAGCTCCTTCTATTGGCTTTGCTTCTTAAGTTCTAGAAACATAGGAGACTAGCCTTGTCTAACCTGATACCTCTGTGTGGGTCCTGCTCTGCACATAGAGAGACACATAGGGAGAAAGCTTATGCCGGCAAATGACGCGCAGTTTAGACACCTACTACATATATATTAGGTATTTAAAGAGGAAGTAAACCCAGATTGGGTTTACTTCCTTTGTATTCCCATATAAAGTAGATGCATAATGGGCTACTATGCATTGCATAGTAGCCCATTATGTGCCACTTACCTGCAAATGAAGCCTGCGACGTTCATCTTCTGCCCCTCTTCCTTCTGGGGCCGCGATCTCCGGTTCTGTGACTGGCCGGAGTCGCGTGACGTCACTCCCACGCATGCGCACGGGAGCCGCCAGTCACGGCACGATCACAGTGAAGAAACGGCACAGAGGCCGTTTCTTCACTGCGCATGTGCCGAAATGACATTGGCAATACTAGTACTCTGCATATCTCCTGAACCGTACAGGTTTAGGAGATATGCAGGGCACCTACAGGTAAGCCTTATTATAGGCTTACCTGTAGGTGAAAGTGGTTGTCGCGAGTTGACAACCACTTTAAAGGGTACTGGCTGTATATACTTTCACCTTTGTCAACCAATCTGAGGAACAGAACAGTATACTAAGATTATAAGAGGCAGGGCCACCCGTTGCTCTCAAAACAGCCCCAATTCTTCATAACATGGATTCCAGAAACATAACTTTGAGATTCTACTCCACGTTGATCTTATTGTATAATGCAGCTTCTGCAGATTTGTTAGCTGAATGTTTATGTTGCAAGTTTCCAAATGTTCCACTTCCGAAAGGTGTTCTGTTAGATTGGCTTACCCAGCGGCTGCTGGTGGTATATTTTCAACATATACCGACTGACCCATGGGGGTGGGAGGTGGCTGTGGCTGCATTGTTTGCTACCCCCACCCTTGTGGGTCAATCGGTCGGTCGGGTCCGCACACAACCACCACAACCATTGGTCGGTTGATGAGCCCTGCATTTAACCATGGCAGCGGCTTTGTCCCCTGCGTCTCCACCGGCGGCCTTCACACCTCCTACCTCCTCGTCGTGGTCCAATATGATCGCTTGTCGTTTTGGCCAATCAGGAAACATGTCTCAGGACCCACTTCTTGATTGGCAGGGAGGAGATTTAGTGTGACAATAGCAAATATTCATTCACTATTGTCACGCAACTGGGTGGGCTCGGAGTGCACTGCTCTGCGCCCCGAGCCCACACTTTTTTTGACGCCTATTAGGGCTGTAGCCATGTCCCCCCTGAGTGTTGTGGTTCACCTGCTCGCACTGCCCTCAATCACATCCATACCGCACCCAGAGTCACAGAACAGGCTGGTACTTTGTTTTGTTTTATTAGGGGATTGAACTTGGATGGAGAATGGGATGCCCAGAGAATTAGTTCATCATTTACACAGAACCACTATATACAGCTCGGTATATACACCACTTCTTGCCCTCCAGCACTTCACTTGCTCCGGTTACAATTTTTCCTCCAGCAATTCACAAGCTTCTAAAACTCCAGTTCCTCTCTCCTGCACATTACTTCTTCCAGGCCCAAAGAGAAGTTTACGAGGCCTTCTCTATTCCTCCAGCCTGACTAGCACATGGTGAGACCTGCCATGCAGTGTGCAGGGCCTCAGAACCACCCATTACAGATAGGGACAGTTGGTCCCCATGTGTGTAGATCCTCCTTTCTCTTGAGCCCACCAGCATGACGCTGGGGGCGGACCTTGGGGGCCTATATTAGGCTGGCCCTCATCCCCATTTGGATCTGGCTTGATCCACTGGCTGTCAGCTGTTGTTTGGGAAACTGTGCACCACACCCTTTCAGGCTATCTCTGCACTGAGGATTATGCAGGTAATCATGGTCTAGTGCCTCTCTCTATGATGACGCTCACTTTGTTGTTTCACATACACATTTTTCTCATGGCAGCCTCTTTGGCTTGGATCATTTCATGCTGAAGCTCTTTTCTCATGACCATATATACCCTTTTTATGCTATGACTTTGTGCTGCACACTTGTCTCTGGTGATTGCCTCTTTCCCATTCACTCTTTGCTTCAACACACTAGCATCTATATTATTATGATGTTTACAATTTACATTCAGTATATCTGATATGACTTTTTACATGTGGATCATACATTGTATCAATAAACTATATACTTTTTACCAGCATCTGGTTCCCTCCCTATGCTTCATTCCAAGTCCCCAACTCCCCCTCTTTGTTTGTTCATGCGTAGATACACTACTGTGCTAGCCGGCCTGATGACCCACTACTCCCAGCTCATCCTCTTGCCCCAGGCCCTGTCACCCACTCCAGCTGCGTTGGCCTTCTTCACTGCCTCCATGACACCACAGTCCCTTACTGACTTCTGCATCCTTTGAAGATTGTCTCTCACCCCAATCTCCTCCAGCATACCTCTACAGCTTCCCAAGGTGTGTGCCACTCACCAACCACCGGTGGACTCTTTACTGAGCTTCTCCAATAGCACTGCCTGTTGCTCTCCTGCTCCCTGGTGCTGCTCCAGGATCTTCCTTTCCTCCTGACTGCACCCGAGCCCAGGCCTCAAGGTCACCACCCCCGTGTTGCTAAAATCTAACTACATATTATATGCTATAAAATCAGAAAAAAAGTCATAGCAACATCCCCCCCCCCCCCAGACTGGGGGCTCTGGTGAGGCCTCTGCAACTTCAGTTACATTCCAGCTCTTCCACCCAAACTCTCCTTGGAGATTGGTCAGGGCTCCTTAGAATACTCCAGATTGGCTACACCTCCCTCCCAGCTCTCTATCCAGAAACCTTCCACCTGTTTCTGGAACGAAGTGGGAGGTCCTGGTGACCTCATCTGTGAATCACTCAACCCTACCTGAGCCACTCCCAGCCCAGAAACAAAAGAATCAGCCCTGCACACTAGCCAGGCCTGATTAAATTTTCCCCACCTACCAAAAATCTATTCCCACTAGCTCCTACCTAGCAGGGGGCGCTACAAGGGCTCTAAACACCTCCCCCCATTGGAATCCATGCATCCAGCACCATCCAGAGACAGAAAACAGAGGAGCGGGCTTCATGGTGACTGATCACCGTGATAGCCAATCAGAGGCTGGACGTTCCAGGTCTCAATCGTTAGAACTGGGCCCAAGGCTCTCAGTGAGACCCTGGTCACTGTGCCATGCGATGCATTACCAGCACAAAGGGAAGTGCGCAAATATGCAGCCCCGTGGTAAAAAGCCCAGTGCAGTGGAGCTGCATATTTGTGTTATATCAGCATCAAGGGGTTAAAGAGGTTGTAAACCCTCACATATACCCAGTGAAGTGGCTGGCCTCAAGTGATACACAGAAATGAAACAAATCCTCCTACATAAGTTGTACCTGCCTATCTGCAGCTATTTCTTCTTTACATCCGTTCAAAGTGCTAAATTTTAAAGCTTGTCTGAGAGTTCAGGAAAAAGGGGGCAGAGGGCTAAAGTTACACTCTGCAGCGCTCATTGAGGAGAGGTCTGAGAGCTGATTGGAGGGAAGGGACACACCCTCCTACACACAGCACACAGGACCAGAGCTGAGGCTGTCAATCAGCTGGAGGTCCCTCCCTGACACCATTTTTCTCTTGGTGTCAGGAAAACTTGTCAGAAGTGATTCATGCTGATAAGCAGAGGAATGATACAGCAGACAGGAATGACACTCAGTGCTCTTAATTGAGAGAAGTACGCACTATAGAGGGATATGCTTTGTTCATATTTCATGTCTGAGGTTTACATCCACTTTAAAACATTCTGTCCAATCTTCCCTGTCTTGTCAATAAATACTCAATAGTAGGTAAAGCCCAATGGCTCTGGCTTAGCAGCTACCAACAAAAACAGGGAGCCCCTTGGGAAAGGGGGTCATTTAAGCTGAGACCAAGCATGTACACAGACCAAATAAATGTGCAAAAGAAAAGGTCCAAGAGTCCAATATCTTCTAATGATGATAAAGTCAGTTCAGAACAGAAAAGTTAAATGTTAACAAGGCTTTAATGAACTCAAAAATGCTAAACTGATCTGAATTCAGATATATTTAAAAGATTTAAGGGCAGCAGGTTTTTGCTATGGCCAGCTTGATACCTACACGATCATCAGGGTGGATGGAGAAAATCCCCGCTGGGACTTTACATTCTACCGCTGTCAGAATACAATGATCAGTGGCTGCAGCTGCTGTGTGAGAAGTTTTCCAGCATGTCTCTGACAGAAGTCGACCAAACTGTCTAGTAGAGACATGGACACATTGATGGACATGTAGCTGGTTAAACAGGGAACTGGGTAAATGTGGATCAATGTAAGGCCAACATCAGTGTTTGTAAAAGTCAAATGCATTAACCCCTTCATTATTTTAGATACAGTATCTCACAAAAGTGAGTACGCCGCTCACATTTTTGTAAATATTTTATTATATCTTTTCATGTGACAACAATGAAGAAATTACACTTTGCTACAATGTAAAGTAGTGAGTGTACAGCTTGTATAACAGTGTAAATTTGCTGTCCCCTCAAAATAACTCGAAACACAGCCATTAATATCTAAACCACTGGCAACAAAAGTGAGTACACCCCTAAGTGAAAATGTCCAAATTGGGCCAATTAGCCATTTTCCCTCCCCGGTGTCATGTGACTTGTTAGTATTACAAGGTCTCAGGTGTGACTGGGGAGCGGGTGTGTTAAATTTGGTGTTATCGCTCTCACTTTCTCATACTGATCACTGGGAAATTCAACATGGCCCCTCATGGCAATGAATTCTCTGAGGATCTGAAAAAAAGAGTTGTTGCCTTACATAAAGATGGCCTAGGCTATAAGAAAATTGCCAAGACCCTGAAACTGAGCTGCAGCACGGTGGCCAAGACCATTCAGCGGTTTAACAGGACAAGTTCCACTCAGAACAGGCCTCACCATAGTCAACCAAAGAAGTTGAGTGCACTAGCTCAGCGTCATATCCAAAGGTTGTATTTGGGAAACAGATATGAGTGCTGCCAGAAGTGCTGCAGAGGTTGGAGGGGTGGGGGTCAGCCTGTCAGTGCTCAGACCATATTCCACACACTGCATCCAATTGGTCTGCATGGCTGTTGTCCCAGAAGGAAGCCTCTTCTAAAGATGATGCACAAGAAAGCCCGTAAACAGTTTGCTGAAGACAAGCAGACTAAGGACATGGATTACTGGAATCATGTCCTGTGGTCTGATGAGACCTAGATAAACTTATTTGGTTCACATGGTGTCCAGCGTGTGTGGCGGCAACCAGGTGAGTACAAAGACAAGTGTGTCTTGCCTACAGTCAAGCATGGTGGACCCTGTTGTCGGTACGTCTGGTTAACCTACGTCACACACCTTATACCAGACTCGTGACTGTCCGACTGGGGGTGGGGAGGTTGGAGACGTCGTGAAGACCGTCGTGAGTATAGACAAAGGGTTTATGTTGGAAACCTATACTGCGACTCGATCACGTGAGTTGAAGAAACCAACTG